>OY720590.1:14200000-14512500 GCA_963151315.1 Nymphalis c-album | reverse complement strand
GAGCTAAGAAAAAGGGAGTGCACCTGTGTTTGCGCAAACACTTGTGCACTATAATATCTCCTGCGTAGTTGGCTAATCTCTCTTGAGATTGGCCGCCGTGGCCGAAATCGGTCTGGAGGACCATTATTATTATTATTATATAAAAAAATGGTCCGATTTGCTCGAAATTTACTGTTTTTACAACTAAAATAGACCATAATTAACATATTTTATTATTTCTGATTATGTCGCGGGAAGGCCGTTGGTGAACCGCTAGTTACAAATAAGAACGTCGGTTATGATAATACTTCAGTGTTCTTTCGAATATTTCAATTAATTTGTGTCTAATTAAGTCTCTACCGTATGTTATATATGTCATGTATTATTATTATTATTTTAATATGTAGGTAAGAAAGTACATACTACACTATGTTTTTCTCTAAAGTCGCTACTGACTCATGATCACAACCGACGATATTCTACGCATGCTCTCTGATCTCAGATCACCTATGTGCCAGTATCACTTTATTGTTGGTAATTAATTTAACTTTAATTTCCGACTTTTTTAATTTAAATAACTTTTTTTTTTAATTTTTCTACATAATATTGTATATATTTTTAAATAAGCTATTTTGAATAGGAATTGTTATTATAACGTCAAAACGTGAATTTATACTTTTAAAATGATATCTGCGCTTATTAGTGGCATTAGTGATTTAGTTTACCAATAGTAATTGTTAACTTAACCAATTTCTGTATAATTAATTATCGAATTTATGTGTTTTATGCTTGTCAATTTTGACACATTAAATACTATAAATGAAAAAACTTAAAGAGCTTTGCATTATAATAGGCTAGACGTAAACAGTTTCATAATTTCATTAAACCTTTAATCAGATCGTTGGCAAAAACAAAACATTTTAAACATGTTGGTCACTTTTTGTATTTATAGTATAAATTAAATAAAATAATAAGAAAGGGTAGTTCTCGCTGGAACATTTAATAAAAAAAAATAAGAATTTACATTAAATTGTCAGAAGATTTTTGGATATGTATGGTGATATGATTTGCTTTGAATGCGGGGCTACGGGAGGGCATGGTGACTGAGAACGTGGTTGTTGTAAAGTTGGTTTGGTGTTAGAATGGGCAGAATTTTCGACTGAATTTTTCCTTCTCGGAGGCAAAATACAAGCGGGCTTCTTCACTGAATTAGATGTTTTATCATTTGGACGTTGACAGGACCCATTCTTTCCCTGATTTTTTATTTCTGTTGATACATCATTTTTACGGTAGTCTGAAAATTTTTTTTGAAGATTTTTTATTGACAACCAAGTATCAGTTCCTCCTATACTATTACAAGAAGAAACAGTACGACCATTGTAATTCTTCAGTTTTGCAGGGTCATTTTTACTTGTGGCATTATTTGTGGTTTCAAAATCAAGCGATACTCGAACTCGCACAGCCTCTGAATTAGGTGGAACTTTAAGTTCCAAGCCACCAGAACCAATATTTACTTTCTTTCCTGATTTTTGCTCTGTTGTAACCACTCTTCCACATCCTGCTTCTTTCAACTGCATCTTTTCACGCAACACAGTTGTTAGTCTATCTTGTTTTGTCTTTTCTTGTAAGTCAGGAATATTTGGCTTATCAGAGGGACGCTCATTGCATGGTCTTGAGTGCAAATGGCGTCGAGGATTACCTTGTTTACCAGACATACATCCTGGTCTTTGACGAAGACGTTCAAGAAGCGATTGCTCTTTACAACTTACTGGAACGGTCTTCGGAGGTGGTAAATTAACACACCAGCTCTTTTCAGTAGATGAAGACTTACATATTTGGCGTGGGCAAACAGTTTTTTCATTACGTTTTAGGCTCTTAAGGAAACGTGTTGCAAAACGTCCTGTAGATGACAATTGTTTCGGAGGTAGGGTTTTTGCAGCATTCGAATCATCGTTGTGTTTATCTGCAGTGTAAGATACCGTTTTAGGGGTTTTGGGGCATACACTACGATCAATTTCGACAAAAATGCGTGGATGATGCTCACAAGGATCAAGATGTTGACTACGACTTATTTCGCACTTATCAACAGGCTTCAGTTTCACTGGACAGGGAGGTGTATCTTGAGTAGAATAGTCAGTATTATTACGTGCCTTTGATACTGTATAATCACGACCGTCTATTGCTCTCAAACACTCGTGTTCGCTGGCAAGCTGATAGGGTGCAGGAACTGGAGCTGGAGGCGGAGTTTGTAGTGCCACTTCACGCTCATAGTCCAAACGACGCAAGCGCTCGGCGGCCGCCAAGCGCATCGCTACTCGGTCCAACTGAGCTCCGCAGAAATTGTTCCGTTCGCCACTGTCTTGTATTTCAGTATTTTTCGTCGTCTTCATCTTCTATGAAAATACACGAACGAGATATAAAAACTGTTTTTATTTCATTTAATTACTTTTCTATAAGAAAATGTACTAATCAATACCTACCTGATTTTTATTATAGTCGCAGGATAGTGGAGGAGGAGGGTTCGGTAAATCGCACGGAGGGCGCATTCCGGTGGACGGGGGGCGGCAGACGAGGCGCACGCCGTGCGGGCACGCCGCCGACGGCTCGCGGCACGCCGGGCGCGGCGCGGGCTCGCACGGCGCGCACGGCTGCGCTTCGGTGGGAGTGCACGATCCACGTCGCGCTCTATCCGCTTGACTGTCGCCAGTTAAGCTTCGTACTATCTGTAACGAATAAATGTGCTATAATTTTCAATATTGTAGAATATAAATATCACACATATATTATTTTTATTTACGAGACGGCCGAGGAATTTTGTACGAGCTAGGGCGCGAGGTGCATCGTGCAGAGCCATTCTGTGTGTGATAATTGGAACTAATTAGTGAGTAGGCCATGTTCTATGAGGCTGCGTGATCTAGTTGGTTATGACTGTTTTGTTTATAAAAAAACAAACTGGCCAACTAGTTAGTTAATCTACCTTTTTTGAATGTAATTAACTATTGTTCTATATTTAATATGACATTATAATAACTTGAATATAATAACTTGTAAAGCCGAGGTGGCCCAGTGGTAAGAACTCGTGAATCTTAACCGATGATCGTGGGTTCAAACCCGGGCAAGCACCGCTGAATTTAATGTGCTTAATTTGTGATTATAATTCATCTCGTGCTTGAAGGCGAAGGAAAACATTGTGAGGAAACCTGCATGTGTCAAATTTCAAAATTCTGTCACATGTGTATTCCACCAAACCGAATTGGAGCAGCGTGGTGGAATAAGCTCCAAAACCATCTCCTCACATAAAAAGAGGAGAAGAGGCCTTAGCCCAGCAGTGGGACATTAACAGGCTGTTACTTACTAATAACTTGAAGAAATTGCAATAACTTACTTTGTCAAAAGAGTAGGTTTCGAAAACTTGGCCGATGTCTGAATCCTACACTCAGTTGACCAGGCTCCGCCACACCTGTTTTGTAATATTGCCTTTTATTTCAAAGGAATACACGTAAACTAATATTTCTATTTACACCTCGATTTAAGCCGAGGAGCTGATTTAAGGAGCGGGAGCTCCAAGCACAAGCTGTGTTGACGAACTATTGACGCTTCACATTACGTCTTATTTTTTATACACTCATTTGAATATTTTAGGGAAAAATACTTTAACTCTGAAGTCTTATTAAAAATACAAATAAGAAGACAATATGTTTTACTTTCCGCTGCTTCCACTCGATGCCGGCGGATTCAAGCCTGACTCAGTAATGGTTACGACGTAACCGTACAAATCAATTGTTAGAATACATTAACAAAATATACATGAAGTGCATCGGCCGCGAGAACGAGTAGACGACGTGAACCAGCGAGTGAGTGTGCGCGCTTCGGCAGGAACACAGCAAGTGCGGGAGCGTCGTGTTGCAGCTGTGCACCGCAGCGGCCACTGCGGACGGTCCACAGTCTTACGCGACCCGAACCACCACCTGCTGGACTAAGCATTCATATAAATATTGTACGAGCGAATATAAAGTACATAGCCATTAAATAAACTTTTTTAATTACGTGATAAAGTAGTCATCATCCACACAGGGGAAAAGGTAGTGCGGTGGTATTTCAGTCACGCTGCGTGCAGTGGCTTCTCGCGAGAGCCTCAGCACTGGCTCCAGTGCCGGCACCGACACGCACCATACTTCGGCTTCAGTCGTCGCCCATACGCATCCTCCCCTTAATTAGACAAACTCGTTTCTGATGACACCAATTTATTAATGTCTTATATCTAACACAAACTATTGTGGTGTATAGTGGTGTTATTGTGATGTGCATATGTGAGCCACCTTATCGATTTGATAACTGAAAATGGTATACCTGGGATGTATAACTATCCCAAAGATTTGTGCGTATAAACAACAAGACGTCGTGGGCCGGCTGCAGAGTGCACGAACGGCGTCTTCGTCTGGTTCGTCGTTTGGTTGCGGTTCTGGCGCGCGCATGCGGTTGCGGTGTTGCTGAACGCGCTGTGCGAGATGGTCTCCAACCCACAACATGGGCATCTCCAAAGAAGGCAGTGGCCACATCAACAAGGCCTGGGCTTTGCCCCGAGCCCCGCCGGCGACGCCACCCGCAGCTATCAGGATTCGTTGTTTCTTTTTATCTTCCGCGAATTTTCGCTATTTTAATTAAAATAACACAAACGCTTAAGTGAACATTTAAACTAAAGATATTTATGGTACGTGGTACGTATGTATCGTACCGGTCGCAGTGCAGAGTAATACGGGGCACGTGGTTCGCCGCTGACTTGCTCGGTTGCGTTAGTATTTTCATTCTCAAAGTAAGCAATCTCTTCACTAGAAACTTCCGCCACCAAGATATGTCTGAGAACAATGGTAACCATTACAACATAATTAAATACTTCTATGTAAACATTCGATTGTCCATATTACGTTACAGGTTTAAGTGTAAACTTCTTCTAGTTTTGTTCATACATCAAAGCAGCGAAGTTACGGTTTAAATGCTACTAGGACTACGGAATAGTAAAATAAAGACTACACGACTACGACTGATAATATGTTATGCGCAACATCAGAGTCGTTTCGAATCTTTACAGCAGTCTCTTATTGCAAATATGATATTATAATAATAGCAGGAACACACAAATTTCGTAACCAGTGCAGCGTTCGTTGGGAACGGGCCGTACCAGCCAAACCGTATTATTTAAGCCAACAAGTATTTTAAACAATTAAAATATACTAAGAAAAACGAAAGTCTTACTTACGAAATATGCGTCGCAGCTTCGTTATAAATGCGTAGCAGTGGCGTCGTCACTCCCGCATACTCCGAATAAATTTCCTAAAATTTTAAATCTATTAATTCTTTTAATGAAGTTTCCCAAAAATTAAGCATAATAAAGTCTATATAAGCGCGAAAGACTATTTAAATCACCTGTGTAGCAGCGTTGAGCCATAGTGTGGTGCACGCCCTCCCTGGGGCCAAAAGTCGTAAGCGCAGAGACAAGAAAACGTCATCGTCTACCCAGCACCCCGCACCCCCCGGTCCGCTTGCACTGCGACACACTACTCGGCTGCTCCACTCTTCTAAAATATGAAATGTATACTTTTATTGTTTTCGTATCTCTACAAATACAGGTTTTAAATAACAAGCGATTGAAAGCGAACTGCAATAAAATAAAACTTAAATGAAATTAATTTACGCAGCATGGAAGGCAGACATCGTAATTAATTTAGTTGAAAATTGATTCTCCTTGACGTACTTTGTTTTTATTTATTTGTGTAGTTTTATGTACTTATATTTGTATTGTTGATAATATTATATAATTTACTAATTACCGCCTTCACGGATTTCTGTTTTGCCTAAAGGTTGTCTGGCAGAAAACACTTTCAGGTATTAAGGCCGCCTTTTGTTTCAACTGCATATCGTGCACTGTGGTGGTCAATGAAGTTTTTAATTAAATAATAATTTAGTAAAGTAATAGTGTAGTAACTTGCCATCAAAATGCACCACGACCATTTCATATCGTTCGACGAGCGTTAGCCGGCCGGCGAGCAGTAGCCGCGTGGAGCGCGGCGCCCACTGCGCGAGCGCAACGCCGCGCCACTCCGGGCTCACCACGCCGCTCCAGCGGACCGTCCACTCCGGTTCTGTGCTTGTGTCGGTTTTGGAGCGTAAATACTCCCAGATCTAATATCCAATGTTGTGGATTAGAATAAGTCTTGGATTTATATTGATTGCAATCAGAACTTTTTTAACCGACTTCAAAAAAAGGAGGAGGTTATCAATTCGTCTGTATGTTTTTTTTTTGTGTTTGTTACCTCATAACTTTCGACTGGGTGAATCGATTTTGATGATTTTTTTTTATTTGAAAGGGTTTGCTTCCCATGTGTCCCATTTTTTTTTGGTCTAGGTTTGAAAGTGGAATCCATGAGAAAACCATATAAGTCGTAAATTTGCATGAGATATGTGCGCGACAAATGGACGAATAACTCAATATCACGCCAACCGATTTCGATGACTATTTTTTTTATTGGAAAGAGTATACTTCAAGGGTTGATTGATGATAGTTTGGTTAGATTCTGATTATAGGATCCATGACAAAGTAACGGAAATCTTCAATTCTTAGTAGCAAATTAACGATACACGGCCGAATCTTTTATAGGCTATCTAGATTTTTCATTCACCTACCATAACATCGTTATGATCAAGTAATTGTAGGACTATTGTATAAAACACTTCTTTATATACCGTCAATAGTTTTCGCAGCGCACGCGAAATAATAACTGTTATAGGCAACAGTTTGATACGTTTGGGTTACTATGCTCCATTTTAAGTAGAGATCTATATGTTTTTGAAAATATAGTAAAGCCTATATCACTGATAAAGACGTAGCTTTCTAAGGGTGAAAGAATTTTTAAAATCGGTCGAGTAGTTTTTGATTTAAATCGTAATAAAAAATCAAACAAAAATCAAATCTTTCCTCTTTATAATATGAGTTATGCGTGTAAGCATTGTATATACTCGTATGTATATGTTTGTAATTGAAACATATTTGAACATCTCCTAAAAGTTGAGACCAATTTTGAAAATTATATATATATATAATTCTATATATATATATATATATATATATATATATATATATATAGAATCGTATAAGTACTCTTATATACATGTTATATTTATATATTAATTACTAGTGTTTTTCCCGCGGTTTAACCCAAGTAGTTCCCGTTCCCGTGGGAATATGGGGACAAAATGTAGCCTATGTTACTCCCTGATAATGTAGCTTTCCATTGGCAATTTTTTTTAAATCAGCTAGTGGTTTAGGCGTGAAAGCGTCACAAACAAACTTACTTTCGCATTTATAATATTAGTTAGGATAATATAGATACTTCCCCTTTTTTTAATATACAGACATTCCGTCATATTCTATGGTGAAGAATGGTATAACACAACATCTATAAACATACAGTTTATTTAATTATTACTAGAAATAATTATTTGATTATGTTATGGCTGCCCAACACCCCACCAACCACCAACTAAATCTATTTAATCAAAACATGTTAATTTATATTCATACATTTAACCATATTAACTAATATTTATTAATTAAGTGCCAAAATGCATTTTTCTTTACGTTTCACTGTTTTAGATTAATATATTTAAATAATAATATAAACGGCGCTGTCTCATATGAGCTGCACGTTTAGTAGGTCTACCCATATTCTACAAATTAGTGAGTGTACTTCAGATTCACTAAAAATCGAAAAATAAATAAAAATTTTAACAAAACAAAAACCGACTTCATAGGAAAAACAACAGTCGATGTCAGCTAAGGAAACACTATACTATAATATACCTAGCAATAATAATACGGGAAACTTTTAAAAACATACACATTACAAATTGACTTTTATTCGCCTCGTAAAGTTGCGCGTGTGACACAAGCACATCTCACCTATAACTAACTATGTATGTAGTTATAAACCCACCTTGGCTGACATCGACTCCAAAAGTAACAATAATTGTAAATACATTATCAACCACACAACACATTCGTACCTACAAATTGATGAGTAGAAAATAGTAAGTTAATTATCAAATTATAGAAGAATACGCAATTATTTTTTTACTTTTCAGTGCATATTAATTTGTTTTTCCTATGAAGTCGGTTTTTGTTTTGTTAATTTTTTTTCTTTTATTTATTTTTACTGCTATTTTATAATGAATGACACAATGAAAACATGAACAAGCAGAACTGCTTTTAGGTGTTGGTATGAGATCGGCGTAAAAAATATATATTTTCAAGAATTTCAATTAAAATAAAAATTCAATTACTTGGTGGTAGAGCTTTGTGTAAGCTCGTCTGGGTAGGTACCACCCACTCATCAGATATTCTACCGCAAAACAGCAGTACTTGTTATTGCTGTGTTCCGGTTTGAAGGGTGAGTGAGCCAGTGTAATTACAGGCACAAGGGACATAACATCTTAGTTCCCAAGGTTGGTGGCGCATTGGCGATGTAAGAGATGGTTGACAGCTCTTACAACGCCAATGGTGGTAAGTGGTAAGTGGTCACCAACGCCCATAGAGGGCGTTGGTGACCACTTACCATCAGGTAGCCCATATGCTCGTCCGCTTTCCTATGCAATAAAAAAAAAAAAAAAGAACTCCACTCCACTTTCAGGTAGCGGATGGCCCATATACAGTTCCGCCTTGCGAATTTAAAAAAATCAATACTAATGGTCGACTCACCGTAACATGTGCGTCCTCATCGACTAGCGCGAGGTATCTGTCGTTGTCGTGCAGCGCCGCGCACAGCAGCGGCGACGAACTCGCGCCGCGAGCCTGGAGCCGGCCGCATCGTACCCAGCGAGCACTTTCTAAGGCGTACTCTTTACGCCACGACCATACATCTTCTGATATTTTTCCTTTGGGTAAAATTATTACGATATGAATGAGAGCAGCGGGCACTTTTATGTAACAATAATTTTATAAATTTACCTTTTTGATCTTCGACGTTCTGTGCAGCTTCGAGAGCGCGCAACGTTTGTGGCGTCGCATTTGGTAACAGCAAGTGTCGCCACAGAGAGGAGTCGCAGGCGGCGCGACGCCAGGCCCGGCAGACGCCTCCGCAGCGCCACAGTTCTTGTGCCGACAACCGAGCGAAAATGCAGTCAAGTACTACAGCAGTATACGGCTCATATTCGCCTGCACCTTGCCAAAACTGCCATTCTTGCGCTCGTGATGGCTTTCTTCTATCTTTCCCGGTATCACGTTTTCCTTGTTGTGTCATCGCCGCAGATCATTGTCGTAATAATGTGAGTTCTGCGCGTGAAATATTTTTCATTTGACTATTCTGGCGACTCCATACACGCGCGCGTGTATTTATAGCTCTGCATGCGTTCCGAATCGCGGTCGGAGCGACTGTGGGACGATTCGGCTATTCTTTGTCAGCGTATGACTGTTGATTGAATTGCAATAAGACAGAGATAGCTGATATTTAAGTTCGTTTTAAATATATGAATAGAAATTTGGAAATAATAATAATATATAAATAACTTGATCATAATTACTTTGTAATTAGGATTGTCGATTGAGATAAATCTATAAAAATATTCTTTGTGCAAAGCAATAGATAAGGAAGGTTTGCATATGCTCATAATTTGTAAATATTTTGTACTAAATGGATGAATTATGATCATATTTTATCACAAAAAATCTGTTTGCGTACTCCAACATGGCTTACTCTAGCTAAATTTTAGAGGGTTCATCAAAACAATGTAGGAGAAAATAGTAGATCGTAAAAAGGCCCACAGAAAAGTCAGCGACAGCATTTTGTCTGTTAAATTAGCAAAAAAGTAAAATCCTTATGTTAGGGTTGTTACCCGGTAGTATTGGTACTGGGAGACTTCAAAATAAAACCACCGAGTATGTACTGCTGGTCAGATAGTGTAATTGTTCTCACTTTATGAAATTACAAAAATTGTATTTGTACTTTAGAAAAAACATTTCGATAGCGCGATGTAAAATACAACTAACGCCATCTATTGACGAAATGATAAACTAAATGATTATTTTCATAATGTCATTTGATCTTGAACATACCGCCCACCAAGGACGTTACTGAAGGAACGTCCTTTCCGAGTTTACTTAAAAGTTGTGCACATATAATAAAAACCCAGATAAAATATTTTGTTGAATACAATAATATACTGGTTTGAACTAAACTTAAAACTGAACAATAATAACTTAAAAATACTAAGTACCTTAAATTAAATAACAATAAAACATAAAATAAATCTATACTTATGCTAGGTACATTTAAAGTAATAACATTTAGTAATAGCAAATATTATTTGGTCTCTCTATCTAATACAATTACATTTGTCCTAAGAATAATGAAAAACATAACAATAATAATACAAAAGTGGAACTAAAACATGGATATGAGTATAATACGATCTAATAACACAAAAAAATTAAACATTCTTTTGTTCGGTAATTGGTAAAATGCAAATTTTAGACGTTGGTCTTTTAATTGTATTGGACTTAGTGCGTACTGTGACTACACGGGTAATATTATCACTACCAGGATGTTTATGTAATATATGACCTAACAACCAACGGCTTGGAGGTAAATTATCTTCCTTTATCAAGACTATGTCACCAACTGATGGTTCAGGAACTTGACAAGACCATTTATACCGGTTCATCAAATTAGACAGATATTCGTTTGACCAACGTTTCCAAAACGATTGAACCATTCTCTGAACAAATTGCCAACGCGATAAGTGATTCAACCTTGAACTTTCAAATTGATTATCCGGTACATTCAGTAAGGGTTCGCCAATTAGGAAATGTCCAGGTGTTAAAGGTAATGCTTCACCAGGATCACCGACATGAATAACACTCATGGGTCGCGAATTTAAACAAGCTTCCACTTGGGTCAGAAGCGTGGTCATTTCCTCGAATGTAAGGGTCGAGTCACCTATGACTCTTTTTAAGTGAAATTTTGTTGATTTTACCCCTGCTTCCCACAGTCCGCCGAAATTGGGACTGTGCGGAGGAATGAAGTGCCACTCCGTACCATTCGATTCTAAATGCTCTGCTATAGATGGTTGAATTGATACTAATTCCTGTAACTCTCTTGCGGCACCGACAAAAGTGGTACCGTTATCGCTCCACAACTTAGCACAGTGACCTCGTCTAGACACGAAACGTCTGAAAGCTGCCAAAAATGCCTGCGTGTTCATGTCACTGACTACTTCTAAATGTAAAGCACGAGTAACCATGCATATAAAAAGACATATATAGCCTTTGTACGAACGGTGCCCACGACCCTTCGTTGTTCTAAGATTTATGGGTCCCGCGTAATCTACACCGCTATGTAAAAATGGACGAGCTGGAGTACATCTAACGGACGGTAATGAACCCATAAATTGCTTATTTATCTTTGCTCTTTGCTTAGCACACTTAACACACTTGTATATGTGGTGTTTGGCTAAGTTTCTAATTCCAATTATCCAGTAGGCTGTCCTCAAAAAACTTATCATCAACTGAAGACCTCCGTGCAGCGTTTTGGCATGAGCATCGACTATTATAAGTCGAGTCACTGGACTACAGCGTGGTAGTACAATCGGATGTTTGGTCTGTTCACTCAACTGAGCTTTCTCCAATCTGCCTCTTACTCTTATTATTCCTTTATTATCAAGGTAAGGACAGAGTGACTTCAATACACTTGATTTTATTTGTAAATAACCTTTATCCTGTAATTGTATATATTCCTTTGTAAATATTTCTATTTGTGTTTGTCTTATACAACATTCCAGCGCAGCATCTAACTCCACCTTTTGTAAATACATTCCACGATATATTTTGTTATTTTTCAGGAATCTTCGACAATATGCAACAACCTTTATTAGCCTTTTTAATGTAGAATACCTTTCGAAAATTGAATTATTTGGAACAACCGTTACATAAGATTTAACGCACTCTTCTAAATCCAAGTTTAATTTGTCTAAATTATTTGGTCTGTTATAGGATATATTGTCCTTTTTCAGGAATAATGGTCCTGAAAACCATAAATCACAGGTGAGAAGTGATCTCGGCGGTATTCCCCTAGATGCACAGTCTGCGGGGTTGTCCTTTGTCGAAACATGAAACCATTGCGATGCTTTCATGTTCGTTAGTATTTCAGATGTTCGATTAGCTACAAACGTCTTCCATCTACTTGGGTGGTCGTTTATCCAGGCTAGTACAACTGTGGAATCGGTCCATGCTTTAATTTGATCTTTGGGAATACTCAAGATATTAGCTGTTTCGATCAAAAGTTGTGACAGAAGAACTGCTCCACACAACTCTAGCCGTGGAATACTAATTTGTTTTACAGGAGCTACTCTGGTTTTTGCAACAATAAGTGTCACGTGTATTTTACCTTCAAGGTCAATGGTCCTAAAATAAATCACGGCTGAGTAAGCTGTCTTCGAAGCGTCACTAAATCCATGCAGTTCCAGCTTCTGATTGAATCTTGTGCCTATCCAACGAGGTATGCGTGCGTCGGTAAGTAGTGACAGTTGCTCTCGATAGTCAATCCACTCCTTCACTAACTCCACGTTTAGTTCTTCATCCCAACTAACGCCGGTAAGCCATAACTTTTGTATGAATACCTTTGCTAGTACTATACTTGGGGCTATCCAACCTAAAGGATCAAATAGTCGTGCTATATTTGAAATGATTGATCTTTTAGTTGCAGGTGCAGTCGTCAGCGGTGGAAGATTAACTAAGTACTGGAAGGTGTCTTGGCTGCGGTTCCAGGTAAGTCCTAATATTTTTATTGTACTATCTATCTTGATTTCTACTTCTTTTACTTCTTCGTGTGATATTTCTTTAACCTTGTCTATATTGTTCATATAAATTATGTCCTTGTTTGTTCTATTTATATATAATTGTCCTTGATCTTTCTCATTCTCCATTTCCTTAATTTCTTCTATTAATTCCTGATTATTAGAATTCCATTTTTGCAATTTAAATCCACCTTTACCTAATAATTCTGTTATTTGTGTATATATTTCTAATCCTTGATCCACTTCGTAACACCCTGTCATAAGATCATCCATATAGAAACAATTGAGTACTTTATCTTTTGCAAGTGGATAGTTGTCTCCTTCATCAAAAGCAACTTGGTGTAACGTCCGAACGGCTTGATAAGGTGCAGAAGCTGTACCAAAGGTGACTGTCGTTAGTTCATAGTCAACCATTTCTTTTTCCGGACAATCACGCCAAAGTATGCGTTGGAACATTGCATCTCCTTCAGCAATTCTGACTTGACGATACATTTTAATTATATCTGCTACCAGAGCTATGGGATACAATCGCCATCTTAATATGGTGTGCCTTAAGTCAGCTTGCAATTTCGGTCCTACCATAAGATTATCATTTAAAGAAACTCCGTTACTGTTCTTCTGAGATGCATTAAAAACTACTCGAACTTTTGTAGTAGTTTTATCGTCGCGTACAACCGCATGATGAGGTAAGTAAAAAGCTTTATCTTTCTTCATATCATCTTTTGCTATTGGTCTCATGTGTCCTAATGATAAATATTCTTGTATAACCTCTACGTACTTTTCTTTTAGTTCTTTATTATTTCCTAATCTTTTTTCTAATGACCTAAATCTTTTTTGAGCTATATCTCGTGAATTTCCAGACATGCATAGTGTATTCACTTCACGAAAAGGTAACTTAACAATATATCTCCCACTTTCATCTCTTCTAGTAGTTAGACTATAGAACTCTTCACATGCTTTTTCTTCCGGTGTAAGTATTTGCTTTGTACTAGTTTGTTCTTCTAATTCCCAAAATCTTTTTAAAATATCATCTTCTTTATCTACCTGAGCATGTAATACATTGATAACTTTTGACCTCTCTTTATCTTCGTTATCCACAACACCCGAGATGACCCATCCTAAGGTAGTATTTTGGGCGATTAAATTGCAGGCAGGATTTTTTATTATCCCCTCAGTAACGATGTGGCTGTAAACGTCAGCACCTAATAAAATATCAATTTTATTGGAGGTGTGGAATCCTGGATCTGCAAGACACAGGTTCGTGACACTGAGCCAATTTAAGTTAGTGTTGACGCTACGTTCAGGTAAGTAGGAAGTTATTTTGTTTAACACGTATGCTTTCACCGTAAACACGAAGTCGAAATTCACTCGGGATCTTATATTTAAATGTACCATAGACCTAGCAATGGTTGAACTATTTTCACCAAGTCCTGATATAACTCCTTGTATAGGTGTCTTATTTAGACTAAGAAATTGAACTGCTGCTTCGGTTATAAAACAAGCTTGAGAGCCCTGATCAAGTAAGGCACGGACGGGATGATATTCGCCATTCTTCGACTCGACTTTGATTAGCGCTGTGGCTAATAAAACCTGTCTTGGCTTTGACACCCTTCCTGTCGACAAGCACGAAACTATCGGAGGAGAACTAGTTGAGGAATTAACATTTTCTATCGTAGGCTTCACTGATGTGGTTTGCTCTGATTGAGGATTAAAATGAAGAAGAGAGTGATGGCGCTTCCGACAAACTCTACAAGTGGTAACCTTTTTGCAATCATATACGGTGTGATTACTACCTAAACAGTTAAAGCAGATTCGGTTCTTCATCACAAACTCTCGTCTACTTTCAACCGGCTGTTTAGTAAACTTCTTGCAAAAACAAAGTTTGTGCGGTTCTGAGCAGTATTCACAGCGCATACTTGATGAGTTAGTGGCTAACATTACCTTTGCACCATGAGAATTGTTATAGTTATAATTTTTATTTACCTGCTGAGCCATCGATACCTTTGGTTCTAAAAATTCTAAAGCACGAAAACGATTTTCAATAAATAGTTTGAATTGTTCAAAGGTTGGCAAATCGTTATTGGAATCGCTGGCGCAAACATTTAACTCCCATTGTTTACGAGTTTCATTATCTAGTTTGAGAGAAACAATGTGTATGATAATAATATCCCATGTATTTACGTTAATATTTAAGTTTCTTAGTGCATGTAAACAATCACACGTGTTATCTAATAATTCTTTCAACGATGAAGCTGACTCGACATTTATTCGTCTTTGACCAAACAATCTTTTTAAAATACAATTAGTCAGATATTTCTTGTTATTATATCTTTTTTCTAATTGAGCCCAGCACTCACTATAGTTAGCGGAAGTTATTGGAGTGTGGCGAATGAGCTGTTCAGCTTCACCGGAAAGGTGACTTTTCAAATAATGCATTTTTTGTACATTATCTAATGAATCATTTTTGTGCACTAAAGAGGTAAAAAGATCGTGAAATGTTGTCCATTCCCCGTATTTACCAGAAAATATTGGGATGGCGATCTTTGGTAGTTTAACAAAAGGATTAACTGGTTTCGACATACCTGAAGTGTTTTCACTTTGTACTGATCCCTTTGTCGAACAGATTTTGTTAAGCGTTGTTTTCATAAGACTCTTATAAACTATATAAGTATTCTCAACATCATCATATATATCACCTACCATTTGTTCTATGTCCTCCAATTTAAATCTTTCATATAATTTAGTATTATTCTCTTTAAATATAGACCAATCCATTTCTAACAATTCTTGCTTGGTTTCAATATATTCTACTGTTAGTCTATCTTTACTACATTTTTTAAAGTTAATTAGACCTTTCTTTATTACATTTTGCGAATCTTTTAAAACATTTATTAAACCTTCCATTTTTAAAATATCCAAATTATGAATTACGATAATTTAAAATAAAAATATTAAATATATTTTTTTTTCAAATCAAATCGAAAATATTTCTAAGTGTTTTGAATTTTTTTTTTTTTTTTTCGAAATCGGGCATAGGTTCCCCGTTCCTTCGTTTTTTTATAAATTATTCTAAGTCCTTAACTAACATGCTTGAAATTACAAAGTAAATCTAAATTAATCGATAAATTTTCTAAGTTTAAAATTCTTCGTAAATTTTCAAAGTTCAAAAGAAAGCTAACTTTTTCACTTTTGATTATTCACCAATAAATATTGAAAATAATGTACTCACAAGATTGCACTTCACACAAACACAATTTGTTGACCTGGTGTAAGTGGCGCCCTCTGTAGGTGGCGACACTTTGAACTAATCCCGCTGCAGTTGCTCTCGTCCTCCCACCAATGCACGGCTGGGGTCCCGCTGCTGCGGCCTCTGATGCGTGTTTCCTTACTGCAGCAATCCACTGCGGAGACACGGGAGAAGCGGCTTCACCGCTCACAAAAAACACTATCCGGCTCGAAGGACCAATGTTAGGGTTGTTACCCGGTAGTATTGGTACTGGGAGACTTCAAAATAAAACCACCGAGTATGTACTGCTGGTCAGATAGTGTAATTGTTCTCACTTTATGAAATTACAAAAATTGTATTTGTACTTTAGAAAAAACATTTCGATAGCGCGATGTAAAATACAACTAACGCCATCTATTGACGAAATGATAAACTAAATGATTATTTTCATAATGTCATTTGATCTTGAACACCTTAAACTAATCCTTAATTCAGATAAATACAAGTATAATATAAGTAACCTTGGGTGTATATCGATGACAGCAAAGTAGATACGGACATCTACATAGTAGCAGCTTTTCAGGAAAGCAGTTTTAGTGAAAAATTTTAACCATTCTGAAATTTATGTACCGACATGAAATTTTCTATTATGAATTAAAATAACCTTTTTATTTATTGTATATCGAGTTTTATTACAAAATCATTAACCTAGTAAACCTATTTTACTGAAATAATGCAGATGTCTTTTTTTATTTTGTAAGAGCTTCAAAGTAAAAGAAGACTCTCATTCTCAATAAAATATTTAATAATTTAGGGTAACAACTATCAACATTCTTTTTTAAAAATGTTTAAAGAAATATAACCGACATAAAAACACTATACAACTTATTTACTTTGCATATAACATATCAGATAGCTTCATCTACGTGTCAAATTTAAACCCATTTAATTTCTTAAACCACGCCAATACTTTATTTTAATTACATTATTATTTATTCATTATTAATCTTCAAGGACAAAAAGACAAATCTATTTTTAAGTAAATTATACTAGGAGAAGTATCAAGGAAAATCAAAATTTTATTAATTTATATAAATATAGTTAAATGCTTTTATGATTAACAGAATATCTGACTGTCTTAAATGTAAATCTGTCTGTTAAATGTTTTATTGGTAGCTTGCCGTGTTCCCGCGGTTCCAGCCATGTATAACTTAGAGAAATCAATAAAAGCAGACTTATAGTATTTCAGTAATATAAAACATTTTTAAATTTTTTCATGTGTTATTAGTGTGTACCTATTTGGTTTTCGCCGCACCCAGATCTAGATAGGGCAACATACAATCGGCCATGAGATACACACATTTCCCTTAAATCTATTCCGACATACTAGAATGTCTTTCCTTTGTCTTGAAGGTAAACGATACATGAACAAGCAGAACTGCTTTTAGGTGTTGGTATGAGATCGGCGTAAAAAATATATATTTTCAAGAATTTCAATTAAAATAAAAATTCAATTACTTGGTGGTAGAGCTTTGTGTAAGCTCGTCTGGGTAGATACCACCCACTCATCAGATATTCTACCGCAAAACAGCAGTACTTGTTATTGTTGTGTTCCGGTTTGAAGGGTGAGTGAGCCAGTGTAATTACAGGCACAAGGGACATAACATCTTAGTTCCCAAGGTTGGTGGCGCATTGGCGATGTACACACATGGACGTCCTCCTTCCAATACAATAAAAAAAAGGAAAAAGGATAAGTAAAGGACGTGTGATAACTTAACCGCGTTCCCGCAATACCCGCGTAACCGAGTACGCACAAGAGTGAGTCAAGTGAGTGATGTCTTTGTTTGCGTTTCTATAACTCATCAATAAGTCCGAAGTGAAGGCGTTCAGGCGTTTTTAATTACTTAGAAAAATGAAATAATTTTAATACAGACTTGTAGATAAGGTTAATATAAGCTTATTTTTGTAAAAGCACTTTCACAAAAATGCAGATGTCCGTATGTATTTTGCTGCCATCGATATCTCTAACATTGTCTTTTTCATTGTATCATTGGTTAAATATACCAATAGTTAGAGAAATATATTAATTAGACCAAACTTATATCTTACATAAAAAAAAACAAAAATAATAATATGTAGTTTCATTTTATTAATAAAAATAAAATAAAGCCATAATTAACATGATATTTAAATGATAAATTGAAAACTCTATAATATTATAACTAAAACTATAAGTATTAAACATAAAATGATTCAAGTTAATACTTTTATATTAATAATAATAATAATTAATATTTTAAGATTACATAGATTATTTGATTGCATAATTTAAACAACATTTGTTTGTTTATTGTTTATAGATTATAAACAATTAAAAACAATAAGTTTTCATTGCAATGATTCTTTGTTTAATACCAGATATAATGTATGATTTGTATAAAAAATGAAGAAAAAATGATTATAATGTTACTTGATTTAGATTTAAAGAAATAAATGACATATGTAAGTGAATCCCTCGAGTTGGTCACTAGAACGAAGCGAGCTCCTTCTTGACGATCTGCGCGTACTCGGCGCCGGCCTCGGCCAGGTCCCGGTCGCCCGCCGCCAGCTCGATCTCCGACGCGGCCACGGTCGGGCTGCCCTCCTCGGCCTGTCGCAGTTTCAGACGGAACTCCCGCATGCGCGCCTCCAAGATGCGTTCACGTTTGCTCTCACGTTCAAACATCTGTACGATAATGTTTGCCAATTAAAACGTTTTAAATAATTAGGAGTAACTTAGTGATGCCTCGTGATACTCACCGCGGTCAATAAACCTTTGTCGTTTTTGTCAGATTGTGCCATATTTTGGGACAGTTCGATCATGTAAATGTTTCCTTTGCGACTGCCGCATGCTGCCAACATGCCCTGTGATCGAGGCGAGCACTTTATTATTTGAATCTTAAAATTTTTAGAAGATCTACAACGAATGCTCGTACTCACGGCTTCATGCATGCGGACGCGCAGGAGTGGTTCTGCGCAAACTTGCATGGTGAGCACGGGCTCGTGCTGGCGCCGCAGCAGATCCCACAGAGCCAACACACCATTCCATTGCAAAACAAGCATCAACGATAATCTGTGCAGTGCAAAATTTAATTAATAATTAAGTTTAATTTATATATTTTATTGACCACTAAGTGCCATATAATGTCACTATACGCCGCGTGAACATTAATTCATGCCTGTTTTAAGAAATACTGATCCACTTACGGTATTATATTGTAAAGAGTAAGAAGTAATAAATAACCTAATGTAATAACATAAGGCAGTTTACATATTTTTAAAGTGCATTTTAACGTTAACTTTTACGCAATCCGGAATTCTCTGAAATTTGCAGCACACGGTAGTTCCCAAGGTTGGTGGCGCATTGGCGATGTAAGTGATGGTTAACTTACATTGCTAATGTCTATGGGCGACATCTATGGGGACATGTGGTACCCATAGATGTCGACCATCCGGTGGGTCATATGATCGTTCATCTACTATAAAATAAATAAATAATTTCAGTTTTGAGACTTGTAGTTTCAAGAAAAATTAAATGCTTTAATAAAATAACAATGCAGCAGTAATCGAAAGTAATTAACGTACCGAGTAGGGCTCCACGTAGCAGCAGTAATTTTATGGCGATGTGGCAGAGACCATAGTACTGCAGACTCACGACAGTCTTCGCTCCAAACTCGCATCGTCCAGTCGCCTACAGTGAGAAAGTTCTTTAAGAACCCAGGGTTTCGCTCCAGTGACCACACCGGGCCAAGATGTGCTTCGTACTAAAAAAAATATATTAATTCGTTATAATATTTTATAAAAACGATAAAAATACTATTAGGCTACCATGTCACCTTAGCTGGTAATTTCTCCATAGGCGTTTTGCCTTTACGATTTCCTCCAATAATCAGGCCGTTCTCAGTGCCAACCATAAAACGTGTAGGTATAGTTGGTTCATACTCCAGAACACTAATAGCATTGGCTGTTGCCATGCTTTGTACGTCGAAGGATGACTTTACAACATCCATGATCATTTCTTCGGTGGGGGCACTCATGTTACGGATATCCCACCACTTACAAGCACCGTCTGATCCCCCAGAAAAAAACTCTTGACCCGATTTTGAGTTTATAAATAAAACATTCTTTACAAGTTCTCTATGCGCCACATGCGGGGCGCACGCGACGGTCGGTACTCCACCGCGGCGCTTGTCCCACACGCCTACTTGTCCGTTCATTAGTCCACCGATTAGTACGTTGTGATCGCGGGGGTTGAACTGTAAGTCCAACAGTGCTGCTGGAGGAGTAATTTTAACGTCGGGGTAGTTTGCATTTTCCAAGTCCCAAATATAAGACTCAATAGGAGCTCGCGGGCTATGATTAAAATCAACATCTACATAGGTAACGGCAAAGCTATGGCCCTCTGGATGCCAACAGATGGAACTGATAGGTCGCCCAACTTCAGCAGCCGCGTCGCGATAAACATTAACAGTACGGCAGCTATTCTTTTCAATAGGCGGTTGTGTCGACATTTCTGCGTAATACGTACCGTACATGTCGATAGCATTATTTTGAAGAACGTAATGCTCCATGCCCTGGAAGTTAATTCAATTCTAAAATGAAATAAATACCACCACGAAAGTTTTATTTATACTCATCCTTAATGTGTGCCAAGTTTGCAGTGGTTTCATTTAAGTGATTTTCGAGAAAAAAGCACCAACAGTCAAACCTACATTATTGGCTATTTGCTTCTTTAGTTCCTTAACATTTGGAGAGACAGATGAACGTAAGATATTAATTAAATAAGAGAAAGAAGGAAGTACCGAGGACAATGACATAACACAATGGATATAGTTGTCATCTTTTTCAATTTTTCTTCGATACCGTTGAGTGGCTTCAGGGTCCACGACATTGACATCCTTCGGCCAACCACCTTCGGCGTGATTAGCGCCAGTTGTTGTATATTCAGCTCTAAAATATATTTAAAGATTTTACACAACTTTCGATATTGCATAACACACCACATGCAGGTAAGACTGACCGAATAGTATTTATATGATTCTCTGAAAAAGACGGCGTGTTCTGCGTGGGCTGGTGTACAGGGTTACGCAAGATATACTGTTTATGTTCTGCGACATTCACAGCGATGCTGTCGCAAAGTTCGGGTCCTTGTTCGCAGAAGAGCGGCTGGCGACCGAAATCACAGCGCCTTTTTGTGTACGAGTACGCTACTTCCATTTAGTATAATATTAATAAATTATTAATAAATAATTACGATTTCTAAGACTTTTTAATGAAAAAATAAACAGTTGACATCAAATGTCAATTCTGAAGTTTATAAATTCTTTCAAATAACTTCTATGTTTAAAGATATTTATCTTCCGAGGAAAACCTTTAGTGCTATCTAACTTTGATATTTCGTCAGTAGGTAACTGTAAGTAGATTGGTTCTGATTTCTGCTACAATGTATGATGATGTAAATAGGTGCGAAAACATTCGCCTATTTACGTGTTAAGGATGTTACATTCTTCTCAGGCTCAACTCAAAATCGAAGAATCAAAGTAGCAGCGATACTTGTCTCAGCTTGCATTTAATCAAAATTTTTTTCCACGACGTGACAAAGTCGCGAGCGAAATGCTAGTATTGCTATAATTTAGTAATACGATTAAGTGTTATATAATATTTAAGAGGAGCAGTAATCAGGACGGAACTTGTTTCGTATTTTTACAATGTAAATCGGTACCACGTGAGCGACCGATGCGTCGATACCGATAAGATCGTCATCTCAACAATTGATACGGAGCCGAAGCTAACACGCGTTCCTGATTGCTACTTATATAAAATTAAGATTAATTTAATTGCTGCATTGTAGTTAATGTGCTGTTTAATCATAAAATTCTGAAATTAGTAATCGTTAGTGTAAGTTATTCTCCAACTTTAGTATTGGAATTCATTACAACTTTCTAAAGTTTCGTTTTATTCGTAACTCTGTTTTATTTGTATTTACATCACTTCATTATTCGGCCTCACAGTTGTGAGGGGAGCGAGTACATTTTCAAATTTTTAAGAAAATGTTAATAGCGTGTAATATTCTAGCTCTGAAAAGAACTGTTGGTTAGCCCTGAAAAGAACTGTTGTTTAGCTCTGAGAACAACTTTTGCGTAGGTGTAGTTTTAAGACCGAAATAAAAAAAAAATCGCACGATATTTTTTAGACTTCGTGCACGTCCGCTGCGTAAGGAGCCGACCTCGCGTCTGTGCCGCGCGGGTACCTTACTCATAGATCTAAACTCCCCTCCCGCACGCGCACCCGGCCGTGCAGATGAAATCGTAATATTTTAATTTCGCCAAAACTTCAAAACCAAACGTCCAATTGTAATCATTCAATGACCAAATATTATCTTCATAAACTGTACTTAGTGATGAACAATTTATTTTGATAAGGATTAATAGCATGAGTATAATAAACGCGTTTAAATGTAGTCCAAAAAACTCAAGATTTTTAAATAAAAAAATTGGTTGTTGTGCCTCACTCGACATAGATAGGTATAGTGTGTCGCGGACTGTTTTGTAGATATTTATAAGACCCACAATTTATTAGACCATTTTATGGTTCTATCTTTTATACTTTAGGCAGCGTACGCAAAATAAGTAAATTTTCTGGTTGATTTTTTACACCTTGTGTCCGAAAAACCTAAATATCTTACGGAACCCTATTTTTTAATTACAAACAAACAAACAAAGTTTTCCTCTTTATAATATTAGTGTAGATTACACCCGGACTCAGGACAGAAAGATATGTTCAATAGACATAATACATGTTGTATGCATTAAAAAATTACGTATATATATATTTCGGTAAGGTATTCAATATTAAGTATGGCGATAAGTTCAGCCTAGACACTGTAGTGCGTCGGCAATGTTTGTGGATGCTCGCGTGGACGGAAATGAAAGTTATTAAAATTCCGAATTACCACCAAGTAGGCAAAACTCAATAATAAGCATTGATGTATTACCCACAATTAGAATGGAAATTTTATTAACTGGTAACCCCAAAACTACGCCCTCCTGCCAGTGTCGTTGGATTGTCACAAGATCACTGTCATACTAAACCTGAATATAGAGTGAGATTAACGCCAGAAAAGAAAAAGTATAGTGAGATTGTTTGTATGTAATGTATTTAAAAAAAAGTAATAATGATATTACTTCACATTTATGTTGATAAAGTGTAAAGTTTACAGTTGTAACGCAGACATACAACTGTAATAAAATAATTGTTTGTCCAGACCAGACTACCAGACCACATGAGATAGCACGCACGCACAGCAGCCGAGGACATGCAGCACCAGTTCCCGATGTTCCGCTTCGCGACACTAATGGCGCGACAGCTCAGTTCGCCTGTCGCTGCACGAATTAAGGTTCCACTCGATGAAAGGGAATCGGATTTATTTATTTAGGATAGCCAACAGTAGATAAATTTACAATAGAAACAATAGCAGGTTATCACATGAATAATGAAATAAATTGATTGAAATGAAATGATTATT
This sequence comes from Nymphalis c-album, assembly GCA_963151315.1. Classification (NCBI taxonomy): domain Eukaryota; kingdom Metazoa; phylum Arthropoda; class Insecta; order Lepidoptera; family Nymphalidae; genus Nymphalis; species Nymphalis c-album. Next base: position 14,488,888 of record OY720590.1, on the reverse strand, counting down.
TATAATTGATGAATAAAATGATAATAATAAGAATTGTATTAAACATCAGATGTGAAAAAAATATATTTTTCAAATATAACAGTAGCATAATTCTGTTTGAATGAATCAGTTACGGATCAGTAAGGACTAAGGACATCATTTATTTGGTTTCATCATTGCAATTAAAATAAAATTATAAACAGAAAAAAATATTTCAATTAAAAGACTATACAAATAAGAAATCAAAATTCGCGTCGAACGCCATAGATATAAGCTGAACTCAGCCAGTGCAGCTGTTCTTCTATGACTTGTGTACAGGGGTTTTTTTATAGAGGTACGCTGTCTCACATCCCCGCTTCGGCACCGCAGTGTGTATTCGTATCGCTAACCTGTTTCACTGGTGCGAGTGGAACGCTCGCGCCTGGACGCTGCGGCTCGCAGGTATCTCGCTGCCGGCGACAGCGCGACCGCCTCCGCTACCCGTCCGCACGGCGGTTAATCTAGGCGGCGATCTTTTAGGTAGGAGATTTATCTTGTTGAAATTTGCAAAATAAGTTATATCTGAAATGGCTCAAATTGCATAAGAAAGTATTTAATGATTTATTTTGCAGGTGAGATCATAATTTTTTCCTTAGGTTCACTTATAATTATTTTCGAGGTCAATCGTCAGGCCAATAAACAAGAGGATAAGGTGATTGAATTATTCAAAAAACAACTTCAACTAGAAAATTAAATCAAATTAAAGTCGCTACAGTTTACGTTTTGTTGTTGTATGTAATCAAGGTGTTAAACGAGAAGTCACAGTGGCTGGCGATCACATTGTCTCTGGAGGAGCTACAACGCGAGCTGGCTTTGCAACAAATCGACATCGAGCGCTTCCGCTCTACACTGCTTCAGCTGAGGTCTCTCCAAGAGCAAGATAATAGTCCCACTGAACGACGCTGAAGTTGGCCACGAACCATTTAACATGACTAATTAATTTTGGCTTGTAATTAATATTTCTGTATAAATTATACGAAACCTTGTCAGCCCTTTGCAGGCTTTTATTTATAGTCTTAGGCTTTGCTGTTTTATTTTTTCCTTTTTTTGTGTGTTCAATAAAGATACTCTTATTTGCTTATAATATAACGGTCTTCTCGAAATAAATAAAATAATAAAACAGAATTTTTAAATTAAAAAAATACAGCCAATTTTACTGAGTTTCTCCCGCTGAGTTTCTTTCGCCGGTTCTTCTCAGGTCTGAGGTTTATTTCCGAACCGGTGGTAGATTTATGTCAATCAATAAGAAAGTGTAACACTTTAACATTGAATAAAGATATTTGATTTGATTTGATTTGACTCGCTGTTAATGTATCATTCTGTAGGTGTAATAATTTTTATAATCTGTTCGGTAGATTTAGATATTTTTCCTTCGATCACTAATAAAACTAGATACACAATCAGCTACAAAAATTTTCCTCAGCAAATGAGCGCCCAAATCAACATTTAGGTGCGCTTTTAATTTAGTACTATTCGGAAATTTGGTGGAGACGCTGTTATGAATTTTTAAGACCTCGATGAATTTTATCATATAATCATTGATGAGTGTGATTATTGTTATTTTAGTAATAAAAGAAAAATGGATTTACTGAATTATTGTAATGCCTCTTTTTATAACATATTAGGTGTAGTATTTCCATTTGCTAGGACGACGATATCATTGGCTTGACTTACACGTGGACATGCTACATAATATAGTTGCCCAGCAGCAAGTAATCGAAAAAAATATAATCTTAAATTCTAATCTATCGAATCTAAAACTAAGTAATTTAATGCGAACTTTAATAAATTCTATGATTTATGCAGCTATTAATAAAAAACTAAAAGATCACCTCATAAGTAATGATAAAAATAACGACAATGAAGTGACATGAAGTCCTAACTGACATTTTGGCGAAAAGGAATAAAGATCAATTAAATCGAATGCGGGGTAAAGAGTATCTTGTATCTAACGCGTGAATCTTAAACGAAGATCGTGGGTTCAAACCCAGCCAAGCACCACTAAATTCCATGTGCTTAATTTATGATTATAATTCATTTTGTGCTTGACGGCGAAGGAAAACATCGTGCGGATACCTGCACGTGTCTAATTTCATTGAAATTCTATCACATGTGTATTCCACCAACCCGTATTGGAGCAGCGTGGTGGAATAAGCTCCAAAACATTCACAGGCTGTTACTTTACTTTTGCGAGCTTTCTCGTTGAATATTTAGAAAGACATTGCATACCCCACAAATTACCAATTGTTATATACTCCAGAATCAGAATGTGAAGGCGCTTCTTCATTTAAGCAAAATAATATGAAGTAGTGATTAACCCAAAGTTCTTAGAACAGCGCTATTGAGCGAAAGCTCAAAAATCGAGAAATACATTTACCATATTTGATTTAATGAATGCAACCTAACGCCACAGAGTATTCAATATTGTCAATGCAATAATGAAAGTAATAAAAAAATTAAAACAATTATACGAAACGAAGACCAAACAATGACAAGACAAATTTGAACTAAACACGAATCAAGTCACAGGACAAGTTACTCGCAAAGCTTACTCTGAAGCACGCAACATAAAACTGACTACGAAAAAACAGTCCTCACTTAAATCAATGCCGGTTGATGACAATTTACCCCTCTAAGTATAATATGATGGGAATTGTGTGAATAGTCCAAGGTTCGAACCTGGAAGTTGCGTGCGCATCGTGCACAGTACTGAATTCGAATGCCCAACGCATCGCATATTGTAGAATTTTAGAAGTACGTATAACGCTATTTCGTTATGTGACCTTTGGCCACTGCCATTTCAATCTACTATAAGCCGCGTAAAGGAACTTCGTTCCAATAAAAAATCGATTATGATTTTTCAATATAGCTTGTATTAAGATACGGTGTATTATAATGGCAGGCAGGCAGTGCAGTACGCACTAGACGTTACACGAGGTCCAGGGCGCGACGGCTGACGTCCCTGATACTACCTACCAACATGATTTTTTTTCTCTCCTACAATCACGCTTTTATTGTGAACAAAATATTTTCATTTTTAGTTACTTCATAATGTAGCTATTTCTTAATAAAATAAGTGTTTTGAATTAATTCTCAAAATTAAATAAACTTATTATTTAATTTGTGAGTGAGTACGAGTTCACATAATCACCAAGTCAGTTAGGTTAATATTTAAGTCGCGGATGGGTTATCTTTGTAAACACAGAGATTGGTTTTCTTTATTCCGCGTAATCTGCGGCTAATAAAACAATTCATAAATCACAGCAGATCGGTGAGAAGGTAATAATGGTGGGTAACGCAGACGAAGATTAATTACTGCGCCGCGGCTCCTCGCCGGCTGACTCAGTTCGCGTCATAACTTTATTTTTCTGATCTTTAAAGACTTCATTAAGGTTATCGCTGGCTGTACTAATACTTCATTATAACGTAAATATGACTCAAAAGTAGGCGGAATAATTGCTATTATCTGAACTGACTGTTAGTTGAACTATAATGAGGAGTGGGCTTAATTTGTGTTGTTGTTACGGATTAGCTGTATTGTATTTTGCCATGATGTGTGTCTAATTCAGTTATTAATACTTTATTTTTTTTATAGAAATAATTTATATACACGCCGAGTCCTCCATGGTCTGCACTAATTATATCACAAATATAATTATGTATTATATAATGTTATTCATTGAGACATTTCCGTTATTAGTTTGTATTATCGTTGAATAACAAAAAAGTCCAACTACTTATGTGTTTATTTTTGTTTTAAAAAAAAAAAATTGGTTGCCTGTAAAGTCGGTATACGGGCGAAAGTTTTACGTGACAACGACTTTGAGTGGTAAAATAATTTTAATGTGAATATTCATTCGTATAGTAGGAAGAAGGATGAAATAATAGTAACAATTTAAAACATTTATTTATACAAAGAATTATATTTAAAACATTAATTTATACAAAGAATCTCGCACTGAATTTCATATTAACAAAATTTTATTTTTACCTTTACACATACATACGTATTTATACTTAGAAGGGACGCGTGCCTTTCACTTTTTATGTCTGTCTCTCTCGCTCTTAGGCGGGTTAACCATGCCCGAGTGGAAGGGACGCGTGCCTCTCACTCGCTCTCATTGTGAGCGCATAACGTGAGCGGAGCGTAACGCAGTTTCTTGAAGTGTCACCCGGCAAACCAATTTATAAGACGTTGTCACGTCAAAAATATATTTTTTCTCGTTTATTGTCAGTTTCTCACTCAGAAAAAAAGTAACAATAAGAACAAGAATCATGGCGTGTCAATCGATAGGAGTAATTATATTCAAACTCATTATTAAATTTGATATACCGAAACTAGCGGTTCTTAGCCGAACACGCTTAGCTTTAAAATATAACCGAGCGGCTCGTATTTAGTTTACGCGGCGCATGCTAGTAAAGTTCTCTCTGCTTGTTTTATTCTGTCGTCATATTTTAGCAAATTGACACAACGCCTTAATGAGTTATTCCTAAACTTTTCTCGGTAATCACCCCGTCCCCCTCTATTTGTGCAAACCGTATGATAATTCGTTCGCTACTTTTGACGTGACAACGTCTTATAAATTGGTTTGCCGGGTGACATTTCAAGAAACTGCGTTACGCTCCGCTCACGTTATGCGCTCACAATGAGAGCGAGTGAGAGGCACGCGTCCCTTCCACTCGGGCATGGTTAGCCCGCCTAAGAGCGAGAGAGACAGACATAAAAAGTGAAAGGCACGCGTCCCTTCTAAGTATAAATACGTATGTATGTGTAAAGGTAAAAATAAAATTTTGTTAATATGAAATTCAGTGCGAGATTCTTTGTATAAATTAATGTTTTAAATATAATTCTTTGTATAAATAAATGTTTTAAATTGTTACTATTATTTCATCCTTCTTCCTACTATACGAATGAATATTCACATTAAAATTATTTGACCACTCAAAGTCGTTGTCACGTAAAACTTTCGCCCGTATACCGACTTTACAGGCAACCAATTTTTAAGTTTATCGCATTCAGACAGACAGACAATACGGCGGGGAGCCTTTATTTTTTTATATTGTTATAGTGATATTATAAAAAAAAGAGTGTGTGTACTTATGTGTTAAAATGCAGTAGTGATTAACGATAAATATTAAAATTGATAAAAAATATTTTATTTAAATAAAAAAGGTTTTATTAACGTAATAAAAATACTAGAATATACAACTTGAACATAGTTATCGATTTTCATGCCACCTAGAACTAACTTCACGTTGTAGAATTCAGGTGTTTAATGAGCGGTTAAGCAGACAGCTTCATACTGTTAATTTTGTGTCACAGATGCGCGCGCATCTTAAAATTTCACTCTCATCATTTTTTCATAACGCGCCTAAAGAAGTATAACTTCAATAAAAATGTAAATTTAACATCATGTAATGCCATTAAGGAGCTATACTAGCTAACTACTCAGTAGTCAGTAGAGTTATTACCAACAAGTAGTGTGAAAAAACTGTTCTCGTATCACAAAACAGGACCGGCTGTACTTAAAATAAACAATCGTCAAAAAATAAAACCCGAATACATAAACGAGTGATGACTTTTCAAGGTAAATAAATGGTATATGATGATGTCGTTATTTTATTGTGTAACTATTAATAGTTTACAATATCGCCCACCCGTTAGTTACTATTTGATTACGAAAAGTTTTCAACGTACAAACTACCAGCCAGCTGCAATATCATGTGTATGTAAGTATAACTTGGCGTATGCAATAATGTATGAATGAACTGTAAGAGAGACCTCGGTCCACGTGTAGCCAATAATGGCGTAGCAAAATGCTTCAGGCACATTTTACGGGCATTAAGTCCGTAATGAGCATATATTTTGTCGAACATTCACGATATTTACTCGCAGTCGCGGCAGTCGCTGACACAACTACCTCGGCATGGACGCGGCACCGCTCTCGAAGAAGCTGAACTTCCCCGCCGTGTGTCGGCTGCTGGCTCTGCTGTCGGTGCTGCCATCCGTTATATCGGAGAACCATCCATACACCACGATAGCTGATAAGAGTAAATTATTTTCCAACCCTAAAAAACGAAAAGTGATAATGAATTCAATTCGATTCGTTTTTAGTTTTAATGAAAAAGAAAATTTCAACCAAAAATTGGTTGCAGAACGCTTTATATGTTATTGTTTGTTTTGTCCGCCAGGCATCGCGGGGTACAAGCCGAGGGAAACCTCGAGCTTCACTATTCCCAATTATCAGTGCAGCGGGTTCATTGATGAGGTAACCATTATATTATCTAGTGCATGATGTGCATTACTCATGATGGAGGATCGGGGGTGTCAATGCAAAATTAATGCTAAATAAAGGAATCCATGTGTGTTGAATACAATTCAACCACATGTATGTATATCCTCTAATTGATATATATTTGATCTTCTCGGGTTCGGATATTAAAAAATCACACTATGATACATACAGGGTACGATATGGATCTATGTTGGTTGATCTATGAAAAGTATACAAACTTTGCGTAATTTTTCAGTCTTTACTGTGCGGCGTCGGCGGTGTAGCGGGGTCAGTGCGAGTGATGGTGCGGGAGGGCACGTCGTTCCCAACGGTTCGCATCAACCGGCACCTGCGCAACGTCACCATTCTTCGCTCTCAGGACCTGTGGGGAGTCTGCTCGGGGACGGCCGAGGTTGAGGTTTACGTGGGCTGTCTGGTGTCACCGTCACTGAAGCGGCCCCGACGCCGTCGCCGCTCTATAGCTACTCTACCCGCCGCGCCCGCAGCATCAGCGGACTGAACTCTAGTTTAGCGATGGCATCTACATGATTTATAGTATAAAATGAAGTTGAATTGTGAAAGCGGTTTCTGTTAATATTGTAATTCTTAAATTCGTTATTAAACGGGAACGTGGCAATTAGAATATTTAACGACAACACTGTTTGTGAAAGCAATTAAAGTAATCGTACAATAAATACAATTTTGTCACTATGGTTTTACTTGTGAGGGCCCTTGACGAATGTTCCGCGAGATTAAAATATGAGTTTGATCTGATACAGAAAATTACTTATCGCGTACTTACTTAGGGTTGAATGCAAAGATTGATGGTTTAGGTTATAAAGATTGAGGTTTGTTAATAACCTTTTGCTAATGTTAGACGAACACAGTAAATATGTTGGAGTTATTATTAATGGTCGAACCATCGCCATTATTTTTATTTTTTGAAAATCAAAGCCATTATTGATGCGAACATGAAATTGTTTACTTGTTATGCTTCCGTATCTTTACAAGACAGCTGCTGACCCTCGTGAAACTTGGCATACGCGTCGTCGGGTTACCGACAAAGACAGAGAGAGCCCCCCCCTCTCTGCGAAGTCACGAACGGAACGAGTAGGTACCTAAGATTGTTTTCAACGTGGTGTAACTTCGTAGATGTTCATGATGTTAGCTTAATACAATAATAACTTATAACGATACCATTTGCATTTATTTTATTTTTGACTAGCTATGCCCCGCGGTTTCACCCGCGTTTAATTAATAAAAATGAAATGAATAAAATCAGCCTAGAGCCTATACAACTCAAAAATATTTTTTAAATTCGAACCAGTAGTTCCTGAGATTAGGCGGATCAAACAAACAAACTCTACAGCTTTATATATTACTAAGGTCCTCCAGACCGATTTCGGCCACGGCGGCCAATCTCAAGAGAGATTAGCCAACTGCGCAGGAGATATTATAGTGCACAAATGTGTGCGCAAACACAGGTGCACTCTCTTTTCCTTAGCTCTCATAATCCGATGGGACGGCAATCCGACACGATCGGAAAGGCACACAATTACAGGCACAAGGGACCTAACATCTCAAGGTTGGTGGCGCATTGGCGATGTAAGAGATGGTTAACAGCTCTTACAACACCAATGTCTATGGGCGTTGGTGACCACTTACCATCAGGTGGCCCATATGCTCGTCCGCCTTCCTATGCAATAAAAAAAAAAAAGAGTTTTAGGCGCAGGACCAACGGCTTAACGTGCTTTCCGAGGCACGGGATTGTACACACTTCCAACTTCCAGACTCCGGGCTGCTACTGAGAATTTTCTGACAGAAAACCCCAATAACTATTTATTGGCCCGACCTGGGAATTGAACCCAGGATCACCGAGTCTGCGGCCTTATATCAAACCGCTAGACCAACGAGGCAGTCAACAAGCTTTATATATTAGTATAGATGTGAAATAAGCAGTGTGATCTCTACTACTTATATATTTATCAGGCTTAATGGGGGATTAGTTTTATAATTTTTTATGTAGTGACACAAGGCGACTTATTTTTTAATATTTATCGACTTTTTAATTGGAAAAATAGTAAGCGACTCGTATGTGACGTGAAATGTTATTTTTTTTTATCTTTTATTTTTCTTGCAAAAATAAAACGAAATTTTCATACTCTCAGAATATTCACCATTTCACTTTCTTAGGGATGTTTATACTTATATGATATTGATTTACATGTTGAGTGACAGTTTTAAGGGAGAATGTAAACTTCATCCACCTTCTAATAAAATTGCTGCTGCTCCTGATGAAGCTAATCCTATAGTTATTTTTTTAACGCTGGATATGAAACTCGCGTTATGCGTACCCTTCCCGTCTTATCGGGGATCGCCACGGGATCGCTTGCGCATGCTACCGTGAGATTAAGCCAATTCTAGAGAAACTACATTATGCAATCGAATTCGCGCCTTTAAAGATATCTCCGGTCAAACAGACAGACAAAAATAGAACAATGATTGTTTCGATATTGGAAACTCACTAATTAAAATTCAATTTAATAATTACTATAAAAAAGAGCCGGTAATTTTGATACCATAGACCGACAAGTCAATTTTATTAATTCGTTAAGATAGATCAGTTCTAAGTATTCTCAGATTTATAAGATATTTTGTTTGAAGAAATGTGACGTTGTCGTGATTAGCATACGTCACATTACGGTAAAGTCCATGGTGTTGTTATGTTGCGTTTTTATAGCTCGAAATGAACTCGAGACATATCTAATGGTAAATAAACAAGGATTCCTACTAACAGGGTATCCTGGTACGTTGGTGTGTCGGAACGCGAGGACGTGATTCAAACGGCGAAGCGCCGCCGTCGTCTGTGTCTGTACTCGTACGCGTCGCGTCGCGTCGCGTCGCGTCGCGTCGCGTCGGCGTGCTCGTGCGTAACGAGGCGTCTGATTGCGTCCGGCGCGTCACAATACACTATTGTTGCATTTCTGCAGAGAAATAAATGGCAACACAAAAGACGTTTGCTTGTTATAATGAGAAGGGACGCAAATAACTTTATGACGATCCATGCATTTCAATGACGCACTCCGAGTCATACACATCGCACTTGGCACTTTAGTGATGATGACGAATTTAATGACGATTTTAGTTATCTTTGTAGCATTCACCGAGAAATGTAATATAATATTCAGTTTTCTGCATTGTTAAACTAATGATCCATTTTTGAAGTTTCAATCGCAGCACAATTAACATTCCCGACGTCGACGGCGACGGTGACCCCCCCCGAGTCTGTGTGAAGTTGCGAAGTTCAATAATATGAAGTTTCAATTGCGTGTATTCGGTTAATAGGTTCGGCGGTAGTTCTCAACAAGTCCTGAGTAGTCTCCGAAACAGAATTTCATTAAGTTCCGTGCTGCGCTCCGGGCGCGGCGCGGGGCTGCGCGCGCATGTTGCACCTTTATACCTCTCGGGCGAACAACTCGTGTTTACTGCAAAGCAATCGTACCCGTCTACACGCTAATTAAACTGAACATGCCCTTGTATTCTCAGGGAGCGAAGTCCTAAGTTGGAATGTGTTTTTGCGGCGTCACGGAGGAGCTCGTTTAATTGTAGACGAAGTATAAACAGATGGGAGTGATAGCGCACGCCTGACTCGCGGGAATCTCGGCCGCGACGGAGACCCACCCTACTTCGGTGTTGTTCAACTATTTATTCAGCGCCACTTGCTCCTTTACACGATCGAAATAAACAAATATACTATAGATGTAAAAAAGTTTAATACCGGTGTTACAACCCACCCACTGCTTGTGTTATAACGAAACAGCAATACTGTGCCTTTTAACCATCAGTGGAACGTCAGCGACTATCACTAAGTATATTTTATTCAATGTTTTTGATGTAGATGCAATATGCAGAATATGCACACTGAGACGACGCGCATACACAATTTGTCCTTTACTTTCTTATTGTTCATAGCTTTATGGAATGGTACTAAGCCTTAATTTCGATGACTAACTGTCGCTTTGCTCAGACCGTGTCTCAGATATTTGGTCAGCGGTCAGCGACGTGGCGCGAGCGACGCGACGCTCGGTATACAATAGCGCATCCGCCTGATGTTTCCATATTCATGCGTAACACGGAGTAATGGACCGTTACTCGTCTACTCGTACACCAACGGAGTGCACGCATAAATCGATATGTCGCCAACTGCGTGATCATGAATTATTTACTTTATTCCACATCGCACTCGACACATTTTTGTTCGAGAGATCAGCCTCCTCCGACGTGTGGGAATATTTCATTATCATAATTCAGTTATTTCTAAGACAAGATCAAGAATCATTCTAACTCATGTTTCTTGCTTAATTATTTTTTTTGGGAAACATACAGATTTAATTTGATTTATATAAAATTAAGTAAATTATTGAATTCTATATATTTTATGCTCTAATCACTTTAAAAGTTATATTGTGCGGTCGAGGGACTCCCGTCGCGAACGAGTTCTTAGCTTTGTTTTTTAGATTGCTGTAATAAAAATTGTTGCGCCATCAAAAAGCGCAGTTATACTTTATTTAATTCTCTCTTCAATTTGTAATTTTTTACGCTCACTTCACTGTAATTTCTTTGTAATTCTTGTAAATAGTATACATTATAAATGTATACATGGCGTCCATAACCCTACGTGGGTTATGGACGCACAGCGCCATTTATCAGCAATAGCTGTTCAATATTGATCTTGATGTTTAGCATTTGCAAATAATGGAAGGTCGTTTTGAATTAATTTTGATACAATTCGCATGCTAAGTAAAAACTTTTTGTTATACAAATTATTTGTATTTCTGCAAAGTATAAAAAATTAAATAAAAGCATCGATCACTCTTATTCCTAGCGCCACCTAGATAGTGTATAGTTATTAAGCAATATCGCGCCACTCAGTACATTAACACTTAGTACGTACTCATCAGTGCCGCCAGAATACACATAATTATTGAGTTTTATGAAACTTCGAAACTTGATACATTTATCCATTATGTTCCTTTTCTCTAATTTTAATTATTTTTTTAAAGTTTTAATATACACAAACTACTTGTTATTAAAAATGTAGCTTTATTGTGATCACTGAAGAATCATTTTATATAGCAGTGGTGTGTGTACTGCAGGGGGGCGTAAGAAGTAGAAAATGAGTCTCGGGTGTCTGGTTGTAAGATCAACAATGTGACGTACCGTGTGCTCCTCTCAAGCCATTCACAAACACCTACCGCGAGCCCTCATTGGCGAGTGCCCATCGCACAGCACTTCGTAGCTCGTCACGGCTCCCCTCGCCGGGCCCATCGCCGCGCGCCGTGTGCAACACGCGAACGCTTTATTTCTTATCCTCAAAAGCCTTAGGAGTTAAGGACACTTGTCACTGCGCGCCACTTTTGCGCATCTTGTCTTTTTGCATTTATGTAGTTGCTGTATTTATTTATTTATTTTATTCGAAGCTAACATAACACAATTTATATAATACATGTTACATAATAGCTCACAATTACAAACTAACGTAAAATAAGCAACAAAATATTCCTCACTACAAAAAAATAAAACAGGGTTAAATTAATAATAATATATCAGATGAAACAAGAAATGACATTATATTAAAAGGAAGCGGAGCAACTGATGTGATCTTGTGTCGATTTGTTCCCGTAGCTTCCTGCGGAATAGCCAAAAGTATGTATGAATGTATGTATGCCTTTACACGCATGATATTATAATTTTTTCAAACCATCTACAAATGAATATGTTTATTTCTTGATTTTTTCAGGACAATCAATTTCATCTAGGTTTGAGATAATAAAATAGTCTACGCTAATAATTAATTAACAATATCGAGGCTAATACAATTTACAAATATGTTATTAATTTAAACAGATAATTTGCTAAAGGATACTTAAGAAATAAATATAAGCCAGTGTATAATAAGCAATAAAATTTTAAAGCAATCCACTTTGTCTGAAATAACAATTCCAGTACAAAAATAAACCCGCTTATTCTTCAGGGAACTCGTTACTAAGACGAATAAACACTCGCTCAACTATTTCTTTCGTCGCTACAAGAAGAGCACCAGCTTCGCATATTATAATACGAATTGGATTCATTCATTTTATTAAAATTTCTAAAACAATTTCAGAAATTGTATATTTAAGAAGGAACTGAAATAAAAGGAAACCGTGTCGCAGAAGTAAATACGTCAGCAATTAAAGTTATTTCTTTATAGTAAGCAAGGTTCCCTAACTAATGTATTACGAGCGCTTAGACTCGCGGCTGGCGGCATGTTATGTCCAAAAGTAAATATTGGTCTCTACGTGTGTGCGTGAGGCGCACTGTTTTAGGGTTCCGTACCCAAAGGGTAATACGGGACCCTATTACTAAGACTCCGCTGTCCGTCCGTCCATCTTGCATCTTGCACGAACTTGGAAAACTTTTTTAACTTGTTTCAATGCAAGTATCGAGTAACTTTATTTATTAAGCTTCAATTTTGTTTTTTAAGTGCCTATGTGCGATTTTTTTTGCGGAGATATCGACGATTGTTTGAAAAAGACAGTTTCCTCTGCAATCACCGATATTTCGGTAGCAGATTATCGCACAGTAAGTTACATTTTAAAGTTGCTCTAAGTGTTTAATATTGGTTGTTGTTCTCGTAATTTACGACTCATTTTGCATTAATTTCATTAATTCGTTTATTTTCATAAAAAGTTAAAATTATTAGGATAGTTGTACATCGTTAAGACTACGTGACGTGTAACTAATGATTATGATGGTAATGCATATTATATCTCATTGATTAAAAAATAGAACGGGATAAAATTCTTACTTTACCCGGGTCGGGTCGGACAACTCCTAATATATACTATAAATGATTTAACTCAATGACGTAGGCCAATAATACTGAATAGACGTGAAGAAAAAGAGCTGGTGGTAGAGCTTTGTGCAAGATCGTCCCACCCATCAGATATTCAACCGCAAAACAGCAGTAGACTTGAAGGTTGAGTGAGTCAGTGTAATTACAGGCACAAGGGACATAACATCTTAGTTCCCAAGGTTGGTGGCGCATTGGCAATGTAAATGATGGTTAACATTTCTTACAATGTCTATGGGCGTTGGTGACCACTTACCACCAGGTGCGCCATACGCTCGTCCACCTACCTATACTATAAATAAAGAACGTAAGCCCTGAAGTCGTGGTACTCGCGTCGTAGTGAGAACGCACGTACTCAAGTCGAGTGCAATCGTATACATAATATGTTGCCGGGTACATTTCCTGTTATTAGTGAGTTATAATGAGGTCACTGGTCCCTCGGCCTCTCGACTCCCGGCGGAGGGTCGCCGCAGTGTTTCATTAAGAGTGACTCCCGCGACGCGAGCCGCACTCTATCAAATCATTGCCTACACTTTCATGGCCTCGCTTTGCTTTGTAAAAATATTAAATATTAGCGGTTCACTCGCAGCTTTCCCTATCGATATTATAATATGCTATAGCATAAAACGAAAAGCACGGACAAGTGAATATTCCAAACCTTGTCTCGACGATGGTTGCCCAGAAAAAAATCTCGAATTCCCGTCGACCACTCTAGCAACCATCGCCTGTGGCGCTCAGCGACGGCCGTCCCTCAGTTAATACACTCACTTTGAAATAATTAAATGAAAGTTAACAATTTATCCCAACATCATTTTAATTCATTAAATTATAAACAATTATTAAGAAAATTTAAACACTGCTCTGAATTGTAGAACATAAAACTAATAATAAACGCAAAAATAAGCATTGTAATACATAAGTTTAATTATAACAATATTTTTGTTAATTTAGAACGTAAAATTATTAAGTAAAACCTTTTTTAAAAACAATTAACAGTTTTAACGGAACTTGCCATTTTTAACCGACTTCAAAAAAAGGAGGAGGTTATCATTTCGTCTGTACGTTTTTTTTTTTTGTATTTGTTACCTCATAACTTTCGACTGGGTGAATCAATTTTGATGATTTTTTTTTATTTGATTTGTTATCTTTGGAGTCGATGTCAGCCAAGGTGGGTTTATAACTACATATAATTATATACATCGTTATAGGTGAGATGTGCTTGTGTCGCACGCGCAACTTAACGAGGCGAATAAAAGTCAATTTGTAATGTGTAAGTTTTTGTTTGTTTTTAAAGGATTCCCGTATTATTATTCCTACGTATATTAAAATGTTTCCTTGGCTGACATCGACTCCAAAAGTAACAATAATTGTAAATAAATTATCAACCACACAACACATTCGTACCTACATATTGATGAGTAGAAAATAGTAAGTTAATTATCAAATTACAGAAGAATACGCAATTATTTTTTTAACTTTTTAGTGCATATTAACAGTAATACTTAGTGTGAAATGTAAGAACAATCTTTTAAAAATACTTAATAATAGTAAATAATAAGAATCCGAAGATCAGGACAGGGAGCGGCAACCAGTCAGCGGCAAGTATTAATGATAACTAATTAAAATAACTGCTGTTTAAGTTAAGATTAGTGGATCGATATCAACTATTTTTTTATTATTATTTAAAATAGTATCATGAAACAAAACTCCTTAATTTTTCCCAAGTGAAGCGAATGTATAATTACAACATATTTAATCTCTCTTGACATGAAGAGATAGCTCGTATCGTGGCATCATTAAGAACATAATAATAATTCCAATAAAAACGAACACACCGAGCTCGTAAGATTTCATTAGCGCGGAATCTTAATCTGCCATAAAAAGCATAATGTAAGAAAATAAAACTCCCCCTGAGTGGATTGTCACGGCGGAGTGTCGGCGGCGGCGCGCGGCGGGTCAGCGCGCGGCGCGGCCATTATGGCGTGCAATTACTCATTCTCGCATAATAGCTTTTGTTACGCCGCGTTTAATTATTTTGCTGTGGACGCGCTTTATTTAATTTTTTAATTCTGTTACTCGAGCCTTTGTCCTGGACAAAACACCAATTGTGTCTTATTGTGTCGGGAGCCGAGGTGTCCGCCCGGCGGCCCAGGGACCTTTTGTTCAGCGCAACTCTTTGGAGTTCGAGTTACACTGCTATCGAATCTGAGATGTTGTTGTATTCGAAAATGATTACAAAATACAGCGCAGTTTGTTTGTTGTTGTTAATAATATTTCATGAATATGCCGCATAATTCCCAAATGTCTATACGAGCAGGAATGTTTAAGGCTAAGGTTAGGTTAGTACCTTTTAATTCTATCACCTAAACTTTTTAGACAAGACCGTGTAAGCTGAAAGAGAAGACTTCCTTTACACACAATTCATCATCAATCTCCGAAATAACGTACAAATACCCGTTTAAGAAATTATTACGAATTGCAATTGAGTATTATTATGAGAAAGCTGAGGTCAAAAAGAATTTATACCTACTATGAACAAAAATAGGTAGCTCTAGGTAGCTCTAGATTCGATATAAATGCAAATTGGAGATAACAACAAAAACGAATTTAAGAAATATAAATGTGCACGAGGGGCCCGCGACCGCTCGGCGTTGTAATACTCGTATTATGTAACTCCTTACTTTGAACAAATATTATTGTTTTATTTAAATTGAAAATCTTAAAATAGCACTATTTATATACATTTACTATAGTAAATAATTTGGTCAAACGGGCCACGCGATGTTAAGTGTCACCACTGGCCACAGACACTGGAACTATAATGCAAGCGATTATTATTACAGTACAATACTCACCTGTCTAACCGAAGACCGACAGTATAATAAAGTAAGGAGAGCTATGTGTAATTTTATGTTGCATTTTTCTATTTGAATATAAAACTATTACCTACTGAAGAAGTTTAATAATATAGTTATCAAATAGTTTTCCGTGAGGTGAGTCGGTCCTAGTTCTCGGCCTGCAATTACTCGTCTTCCGCGCACTCGTCTCTCAGGTTTTATTCACAATTTATTGCATCCTCCGCTCCGAGCCGCCTCGGCGACTAATAACAGACATCAGACGCGCTTCGTAAATGAGTCGGTGGCTTTTGCCGCGGAAGTAATCTTGTTTGAGCTTCTACTATAAATGTTGTTTCGCGACAAGTAAACTGTTTCTTGATGACAATTTTCTCCGCGAATTGCAGATATTTTTTGTTCACAAGAACCGGATTTGTAAACTAATTTCAGGTGATTACTATCATCATTAGTTTGTATTTATATTCTATGGTCGACCTGATGGCAACTTTGCTTAGAGGCGGTGGCATCGTGGGCAACATAAATCACCAATTATACGATCGATGCGACGTCACCCCTGTCACCTAAGATATTGTGTCCATAGTCCTTAGTTACTTAGTGCTTACGCTGACACACTTTGATTATGCTCAACGTAACAGGTTTTAATTTTGAATTGTGTCAATGTCCGTGATTCGACTGAGAATATCGTGACTACAGCGCAGTATCGTTATTGATGGCGGAATCTGAAAGCCGCAATCCAGTATTTATCAATCACTCAATTTGCGACGCCGCGGCCGCACCGATATCATCACGTCAGCAGAGACAAACCCAATTGAAGCGAAAGCGCATCGCGTTTCTCTCTTATTTCATTTTAACAGACGCTATCGCTATCCAGTATTTTTCTTTAATTATTTTCAGTGTTTTTGAAATCACATCTTATATTTAAAGGACTTCTAAACTCGCATTATGATAACAACAATTGGGAGCAGAGCGAGGTTGGCAATAATTATAGGCGTCGGACCACTCATGCGACTACGTAACGTTTGTGTATGTACATAATACGTATGATTGTTTATTTTTAATATCAAGTAAATGTCAATTCGTACGTATTCACAATAGATGTATATATGTATGTGTATGTAATAAGGATAGTGGAACAATTCTTAGCTCGGAGACGAATGAGCCTGCCGTGATCGATGAGCGGCTGTTACTCAGCGATACGCTACGGCGAGACTGTCGCGGGCCGGGACCGGTGATGCCGCTCAGGCAGACACACACTCAACGTGTCACATGCAATATAAATTTCTAAATAACTTAAAAAGTTTTTTACCAAAGGCGAATACCTCACACTTCTATATAATAGCTGTTATTTCAACCAGTCAGGAGTTCAACTTCGTGGTACTCCTTACTGTTTCTTGGGTTTAGATAAACCTGAGCAAATAATTAGTTAACACTAACTACTGTCTGTCCATCGATAATACACGCAGTACTGCAGTAGATACAAGGATGCCACAATGGTATTTAATGTTTTAAACAAACATTACTTCCTTTTAATCATACCGCTAGTCAATATATTTTAGTGAAACGGAACGAATTCCGTTTATAAAGTAGGTAGGAACGCGTGCAAGCGGCTCGCTTATTATTCACGGCAGAGATTCAGAGATGCCGGAAAATGAGACGTAATTTGACGTCGAGAAGAAATTGTAAATATCATAAAACTCGCTCGCGAGTTGCGTTTAATCACGAACAACGTTTTAATTTCGAGCTCTCATATTTGATAAACTAAAATTATGCTAAGTTCCGACGACTGGCTCGGTCGTTAGATCTGCCATTTTACGTTTATGTAAGGCGGACGAGCGTATGGGCCACCTGTAAGTGGTCACCAACGCCCATAGACGTTGGCATCGTAAGTCATGTTAACCATGGCTTACTTCGCCAATGCGCCACCAACCTTGGGAACTAAGCTGTTATGTCCCTTGTGCCTGTAATTACACTGGCTCACTCAGCCTTCAAACCGGAACACAACAGTACCAAATACTGCTGTTTTGCGGTAGAATATGTGATAAGCGGGTACCATTGAAATATCAAGAAGAAATCCGAATTGTTTATAAAAAAATAAAGTAAAGAACCAATCAGTTTCTCTAGCTCACTTCGTTGTACACGATTGTCACGCCCGAACTTTGCGGTGTGAGTGACGCGAAGATCGATTTACAAACAGTTGTAGACAAGAATTACACTCGGACCACATTTTGGTAACGACCGTTGTGTACACACCAGTAGTCAAGGTAAACTTATGACACAATGTTTCCGACTCCGCTGAGTACTTCCGTCCGGGCCGAGGTTTAACTGTCTAATATAATAAAGTGTAATGTTAAAAAAGCATTAAAAATAAGTATTACAACCAGATTATAATATAAAATTAGGTATCTCATTTCCTATGTATAGAGTTTGTTTCAAGTTTCTTTCAACAACTTTTACTTTAATATTGTAATATGATGATTTAAAAGTCCTCATATTATTCTGACTACTTGAATAAAATAACATAGTGAACACGTCATGTCAGCGTGTCACGGGTGAGTTCCAGCTTGTCGTCGCAGAATTTTATTCATTAAATGAATTTATGAGAGTATTTTATCGAGGGCGGTCGTAGGTGTAATGTTTTATGACATAATTTCTTTTTACGATAATTATAACGTGGGACGCTCGGTGAGTGTCGGCTCGCGTTGTCACTCGAGAAGCGACTGCGGCGACTCGATGGAACAAAAAGCAATTAACAGAATTAGTTCTTTATTAAGACTGACCGGAAATAATAGGCAGGAGCTCAGGCTCTACAACCGTACGAACAACTGGACTAACGAAACAAATTTATGGAATTACATAATATTAGTTAATTGCAGCTTATGTTGTGAGGTTTACTAACTATATTTTACGTTCAAATAAGTTATAACATGTCCTCATTTACTTTACTTTACAGTGTTTTGTACCACTGAAGCTTCAGGGGGTTTTACTGTTAAAACAAAAATTCAAGTAATATATAACAAATTTTACACCAGCGATAATATTAACAGGCTCTGGCAGTCGAAAGTACTAAAAATACAAGACAATTCAGTGAGCCAGCAGTAACCGGCTGTAACCTGCTCCTCGGTAATACCTGATGAGGGATTCCTTCACAACTCACTGAGCTCGCGCGCTGTACTCGGTGCAATAAATTTAAGCGCCGACAAACTGCAGGAACGATGTTTTAGTTCAACAGAGACTTTTTTATTTACACAGAAACAATTTATACGATACCTTTTGTATCCAGTACTTTAGAGCCGAGTGCAGCGCTGCCTGTCCGAACGATGTCGTCCACCCACCGTCACTGCTATCGGCATAATATATAAATCCGTCCACTGTTTTAGTAGAGACCGTTTGAGTTCCGCTATTATTCATAAAAGCAAAGCTGGCATACTATAATAAATTAATTAGAATTTGAATATATATACATATATGACTACGTACTTAAACAACACGGTACTAAGTACTTATAAGTAGTGATTGTGATTTGTAGTTTTGGGAAATATAAGAAACCAGGAATGGTGACATTTAAAGAGCTTTTACCTTTCAAACAACACTAACATTCCCCTTTCTAGTGTTGATAAATGTCTATGAGCGCTTCATATTCTCGTGCGATATCGTTTTACGACTTTCATTAAATTTGATTTGGACATAACATGTGTCATAAATGCTCCATAAACGGCTTTGTCAACACCGAGGCCGGTTGTGTCGTCGGACTCGTCGGTGCACACAACTACAAGTACAACGTATTGCGTCGTTCGAATGCAGTGTTCTATAAATATTTACTTCCGCATATATTTTTATTTTATAATTACAAATGGCTTTTAATATAAAGGATCGCAATATAAACTAAAATATTACTGCAGCTTTCGTTTCAATTCCCTCTGACTAGCAATGAGCAAGGCCTTTGTGTGTTATTTTAAAAATGAAAAAAACTAATATCAATTAATATTTACGAGTAGGTATGTAAATATGTGCGGATACATATTATTTTAATTTATTTCAGTTTGGTACCGAGTGACCTGATCTTTAGTGCGAATTCACTCTTCAACCTGCAGCACAATCTTTTGCTGTTTGGCGGTCGAGCTGATGAATGTGCACAAAGCCTAATTCGTCGTTCTGTCGACTACTGCATTTAGATTATTACTAGATAAGTCGCATTTAGAAAACCCGCTTCGTTATATATTTCAGGATTTTTGTAAGATCTGAATCCAGTTATTATTTACAAGCAATTTCAAGTTATAATGTATGGAAATGTTACATCTAAATGTTAAGGGCCTAAAATTAGCGCTGAGTAGCGAGATCAACTTCTCATACTCACTCAAACAATAATTTACAACTAAAATTGGTTTCTATACTTTCTGTACATATTATTGCTATATGCTCGTAAATGAAATAAATAAATAAATGACCTGCGCCACCTACCTCGTATCCTATGAGTAATTCTTTACGCCGTTGCGACCAACGCGTTAGTTGCCTGGAAGAGATCGCTATGTAGCGGCAAGGTCGCTAAAGTATACCACTTGTTACTTATAGTTAGGTTATATCCATATTTTGATTTATTTTTAAACATGTGGTGTACAATATAGTTTTAAGGAGGAAGTCATAAAAGCCGAGTAGCAAATAAAATATTAACAGACATACAATCATAAAGTATCGATCCTTCATCAACTTCACATAATATATCGCTTCTGCTTATAGCACTTTCATAATAATGTTAGTCACATCATCATGTAATAAGATTTGATATCAGGAGATAATGAAATGGGAACAAACAGTAAAAGTGATGCGAACTTGAATTGTGTGTAACATTGTTGTGAACATTAGACATGCGCTACAATTGAATTACTTAATACTCGTATGTTAAGACAAACATTTCACAACTTGATCAGTTGTGAAATGTTTGTCTTAACTGTCACTGATTGAAGTATCAAAATTAATCTGTGTTTTGTGATTTACAATCACAAATGATGTATAAATAGCGTAACAAATGTATCGGTTAGACAAATAAAAAATTAGAAATGAGTTGTAAAAGGAATTATAAAGCAATTCTCTTCTCTGACGAAATAGTAAATATCAAGAGGGCCGCGGCGGCAATCGTAGGACGGGGGAGAGGACGGCGGGGGGATCACATCGTATTAAAAGCTCTAACCGGATTTAAGTGCGGACGAGTACGATTTTAATTTCATCTCTCAGCTCCTCATACCTTTTAATGTTATATTAAACAGACTCGAACGGCGCGAGGATTCTGAATAGCCTTTTGCACTCTGCAGAAGAATCATACAATATTTATTACTTTTTATAACTACGAGTACGAAACTCTAGCTCCGAGAAAATATTTCAACGAAATGGTCACAATCGCGTCTTACGCTCTCTTACGACAACGGAGACGGCTCTCGTCTGAGTAATTGAAGAGTAATAATAAAAAAAATGTTCGGATATTTTTGTGATGATATATTTTAAATATCAAGATAAAAAATGACATTCTTTCCCATGATAGATTTTGCTGCGGGCCACTCGCCTCACTGATTTGTTTTTCGCTCACTTCGTGTTCAACGCGACAATAAAAAAGCGTGATGGTCGTAATACGACAGGAGGCGGGGCGACGGAGTGTAAAATATAAGCTCATTTGATCCTGAACGATGACGGCATCAGTCAGAGCGAGACGCCGAACTTAGAAGAGAACATTACGGAACCGACACTTGAATCAAACCACCATTATTTTTAAATTGCGTACAGCGGACACTGAAACATAAGATTTCAAATATAATTACTGTGAAATAGAAGAAGACATCTTATGAATAACAAATAATAATACATAGCTGACGATGAACTAAAAAAATCTAATGTTCGAACGAAATAGTTACAACTTTGCTTGTTATATTTTTTGTACACTCCAACGTGCAAAAGTCTCTGCAGACAACTGAACACAATTTCTCGCCGTTTGATCCGAATACGAACAAAAGGGGAAGAACAAGAAACAGTCGGAGTGGACAGTCCTCATTAGCATCACAAAGACCTTCGCAGGAAAATGAAACAACGCGACCATTTCAAGGAAATATGCGCGATAAGTATTGTACTAACTTACTGATACATTGCGTTACTGACGAAGACTAATGCTTTGTTAAATTATTTTGTTCTTTTAACTTTATTTATTGACAGTGAATGCAATAGAAGAATTATTATTTAATTGATGGACATTATTCAATTTGTGCAAACAAATTGAATACCTTACTTGCAAAATATACTTGTACTTAACTTTTTTATGTCTTTATTTATATTGTATCGATTTATTATTAGTTTATTAGTTGTCTATTGCATTATTGTTTCTAGTTCCCGAGGCTGAAAATGATATCGACGATTCCCAGCGGGGTCAGGAAATTGGCAATCATGATAGGCGAGGCGCAGCCCTTTCGAGGACAATTAGCCCATCTCTCCAATAACCAACGGCGAAAGAAGTAGCTTCCAATTAGGTATATGTTACATTCAGGTAATCGAGTTACACTAGCGGGCCTTCACGTTGATTGGAATGGAAATTGGGATCGCTCTGGATACAACGCGAAGGGAAACCGACAAAAAAAAATACATTGAAAACTTTTTGCTCTCTTATGTAAAAACTGAGTTAAGAAATTACGAGGCTCATTGTTTATTTATTTATTATGATTTTTTTCAAAACTATTTGCACTTTTTAACTGATTTATAGCGAGAGAATTTTGTTAATAACACTTATGTCCAGTGGTGCTAAGTGGTCACCTCCGCTCATTACAAATGCCAATTGTAAGAAATACAAACGCACTACTAACGATGTGATGGTGCAGTCGTTAGCGATCGGTACCATCTACTAATAAGTAATTTTATCGCTAAACATAATATCAACGCTATATATTCTGTACCGTCTGTATTTTCTGTCCTCTGGTTTGAAGGGTAAGTGAGCCAGTGTAAATACAAACACACGGGTCATGTATCTGATGTACTGAATTCAGGATTTGAATTTCAGCAACCCTTATAGTAGTTACAATAGCTAACGTACGTCTTAGTTTTGTCTTACGAACAGGTAAGGACATTGGCAAGTAATATTGTCTCATTAAGACGTTATTATTATAATGTCCAAATTAAAAGATAATACTAAACCCATATGCATAAAACTTATAACAGAAGATGCAACTGATGCCACCTGATGGTAAGTGGTCACCAACGCCCATAGACAATGGCATTGTATGAAATGTTAACCATCGCTTACATCGCCAATGCGTCACCAACCTTGGGAACTAAGGTGTTATGTCCCTTGTGCCTGTAATATCTGATGAGTGGGGTGGTACCTACCCAGACGAGCTTGCACAAAGCTCTACCACCAAGTAAAATCTTAGCTCCTAAGATTGGTGGCACAATGGCAATGGCCCTTACATTGGCTGATAATTTTGATAGCATTAAGAAGAAAACAAACAAATAAACGGCCAAGTTTTTATTTTTTTATGAGGTCTGTCTCATAATGTAAGACGAATGTACGATGAGCCACTCACTAAGAGAAGCCGTAGATAGAACAATAGAATATAATGATAAATAAACGCATGGAGAAATGCACAGGACGTGTTGTATTATGCTTTATGCATATATAGTAGTATAGGCCATACACACACACATACACACGGTACACAATGTACATCGCTAATGGCTGAAAAGATGAAATGAGATATTGGAAAACCATCAATGTAATTAATAAAATTACTCATAGTTCTGAGGAAAAAACTGGATTAAAGAACTCGAACCTGTTATGATTTGCAAAATGCAAAATTGCGTTAAAATAGTTGGAGGCGCTCGATGAAATTTCTTATAAAATTAAAACTTTACAGCGCGGCCGCGGATACTTTCCTCACTCCACCTCCACTTGCTCTCGCCTTACTTTACTTACTATGAGAGCGAACACAGCGTTAAACACACATACAGAACCTTGCATTTACTGCGCCCAGTGGATTGATATATTGAATTGAAATTAATGATAGCGAGTTTCAGGTAATAATGTTAATAATAACAATAATGTGTATTTATAAATCTCGTCTCTCATCTCGTATTCGGCGGCGAAAGAAATCAACTTGAGTAAATCTGTGTTGGATATAATTATTTATATTTACAAAACTGCCGTAGACCACGTTTACTCGGCGGTAGAGCTTTGTGCAAGCTCGTCTGGGTAGGTACTACCCACTCATCAGATATTCTGCCGCTAAATCGCAGTAGGTACTTTTAATTTCTGTGTTCCGGTTTGAAGGGTGAGTGAACCAGTGTGATTACAGGCACATAACATATTAGTCCCCAAGGTTGGTGAGGCATTGGCTTATCTCGATTTTTGGCAAAACAACGCGTCCTATAGAAAAAAGTTTTATGTTTAAACCTATGTACTTAATGATTTTGGTATTTGTAATTGAATTCAGAAAATATGATTTTGTGGAGTTGAACTGTTGAAGAAGACCACAGGTGGGCACCAAGGCTGGATTGTTGTGTCAAGGCTTTCAATTATATTTAATTGTTAAATATTATACGTTTATTAAATACAACTTATGGCTAAAATTTTAATACATATCTACTTTTACTAATTTACTCCGATAGTGCTCAAATCTTAGACACTAGAACTACACTTGAGCAGAAACTAGCCGACAACTTCATAATAGAGTTTTATTAAATATGTATTTTGTGAGGCGATATTTTTTTACCAATACTGTACATACTATTCTGTATTCGATGTTATATCCTTTCAGACATAAATCGAAACTGACTGTGAACACTTTCGAACAGAACGCTGCTGGGTCGAAAAGTATTTTAAAGTCTCTCAAAATAAAAACAATGTATTAACCTACGACAATAGTCGAGTGCGGGCCGATCTGGCGAGCTCGCCTCTCGCCTCGAGTGAGGCTGCAATCAGTCTGCGCCGCACCGGATAATTACGATGACGAGCGCCACATTTTAGGCGTCTTAATGTGTTCCCTTGCATCGAGGAAGAAGGAAATAAATATAACGATCTCTTTTTGTTTGAGTTCAACGAGAACTTTTTGTGAGGCAGAGCTGTACACTTCGAAACGGATCGAGTCGACTCTTTATTCACATTTTTGCATACTTTCACCGTCGATGTTTCATGGTTTCGATATGAAATATGTATGACTTTTAAAAACAATCATGTTAACTTCAAATATACCTTAAAAAGGGGAAAATTTACTATCGAGAGTGGGAGTTTAGTCCGTGTCTTAAAGGCACTGCTGTCTGCTACATAAGGTCGGTACATATATATATGTACAATTGTACAGGGTTATTTTTAATGACCCAGCATTCTCGCAGGACTAGATAGCTAACATCATATTAAGCATCAACTTTTATTCTACGACTTACGATAAAAAAAACGATTTATAAAAATTTTATCGTACTGTCGTGACATTTGTAGGTCTATATTTATAAACATGAAAGGACGACGTGACGCGTCGAACTTTGGGTTGCGCGTTGATTTATAAACTTTCAAGCGGGAAATTAAATGAATATGTACTTATTTTTGTATGAAAATAAAATCTATCAAATTATCAAAAGTCGTAGAACAAAAGTTGTTGCTTATAGTGTTAGCTATCTAGTCCTGCGAGGTTGCTGGGTCATTAAAAATAACCCTGTATACTCGGCTACAGATCGTACTCGCGAGCTCGTCACTCGGCCGTCCGTAATAAATAAATCATCGGATCGAAATATAAAATACTTTAACGAAATTAATGACGTTCCAGACGGACGGAGTATCGCTCACATATTTACCGTTATGTTCGCGCAAAGTTAATCCATTAAATCGCATTAATAGTGTCAGGAATCAAATTTATTTTTCGCGCGGGCGCCCCGCCGCGCCGCTGATAGCGACCGATAAATTATTATGCCCGGTATTAATATGAACACTCATTTGGGCTTTACATTCGCAATTTATATTAAAAACAACAATTACCGTAGTTTATAAAATGTCATTATCTACGTATGAATTGTAAGCGGAAGTCGTTACGGGACGTATCAATTAATTAATTTTATCATCAATTTATGCATGACGTACTATCTCATTTACAGCGTAATTAATATACGTGGGGAAGAATCGATTTACTGAAAAAAAATATTGCAATTACTGAACCACAATCACCATCCACGATCTTTTATAAAAGAACTGTAATAACAGTAAATTATGTTGTTAAAATTGAACCGTCAAGCTCGCCGCGACTGTTCAATCAGTAAACTTACTAGTATAGTAACAATTATGGTATAACTTATAACGATTATATTATTTTGAGCTGATTGGCTCAATTTGAAAGAAACGGCGGACGTGAGCCTGTTACTTTCAAGGCGCCATCGCCAGTACAAAGGGGTTTATGGCACCGTGGCGAATCAACAAAAAACTGTTACTAATATTTCTGAGAATAATTATAAATTTATAACTTATAAAAGTGTAAAACCAATGGAATTGTAATGATTTTTTTAAATCGAAGCGAATATATCTTATATATTTAAACGAGCAATTCTTGTATATATATATATATATATATATATATATATATATATAATCTGAATCTCGGAAACGGCTCCAGCGATTTTCATGAAATTTAGTATGCTGGCGGTTTCGGGGGCGATAAATCGATTTAGCTAGGTTTCATTTTTAGAAAATGTCATTTTCTTCGTATTTTCAATAATCAACTTTATCGATAATAATCAATAACTCTTCCTGACATCTATTGGCGAGTATTTTTTTAATTGAGAGCAACGACACAACAGCACTAAAGCTACTCCAGTAGATGGCGTTGTATAATTTCGAAAAAACACAATTTACCAATAAAAAAATACCGGTCATCCAGGTACGAAATACTAAAATATGATTAACAAACAATGATTGGCAAATACAATTCAGTTAAAAAAAATATTCGTCTTTTATAAGAGAGAGAGAGTTCAGACACAAATATGTTTTTGGTTACATAATATTTAAAACAGATCGGAAGCGCTTTTTGTCTGGCTCGCCTTACACATACCAATATTACAGGTTTCTGACAAATCTGAAATAAAATGTGTTTGTGTAATCTGTGTTAATTCTAGATAAATTCGCTTTCGAATGGGAAAGGAAACATTTAAATCGCTTCATTAGCTTCAGAGTAATAGATTACAATTGTATATTCTATATAAGAAGTATATATAATGTATACTTTTAGGACTTTTAGGACCGGTGACCTTATAAGGGTGCTGCTCCAGGTGGTAGTGGTTTATGTGTTCCTCATGCTTCTCGTCTGATCATCAGTATAATCTTTCAAAATAACTATCTGATTCTGCGTCGAACACCATAGAGCTATAAAGGCAATAATTGTCCCGGCATCAGTCTTCACGTTCACCGCATGTCGCAGCCCTGAGATTCAGACGGAAACATGACTGTAATGGACTGAAATATCTTCGGCAAGTCTTGACTTGGTGCTTGCGCTCTCGTATGTGCCCACTATATAATACCTAATTGTCATTATTGCTATTATAACTAGATTAGTTTGCGCTCCATGCAGATTGCGGGCGTTGCTTAATTGACTTAGTAACAGAGTCGGTCGCCGTCGACGACTGAAACAAACACAAACACGAGGCAGTATGATCTAAATAGCAAAATAATTAATTGTATTACAACGCTATAAGTAAGTAAGTATTATTGGAACCGATTATCAAGTCCTCAGTAACATCTTCGTGTATCTAGTCAATTAGGCTACAGATGAAAACAGGCTGTTCATGTGTAAACTGTGATATTATCGCTTGACACGCACTAATTCAGAGCGAGGACAAAAACTGCGTACAATTATTAACGGTTATTAAAGGAATCCGACGCGTGGCCGCGATAAGAAAACTCGTTTGTTTGCGGTGTTTGTGAAATATTCGCTGTTATAATTT
Source organism: Nymphalis c-album (assembly GCA_963151315.1). Classification (NCBI taxonomy): domain Eukaryota; kingdom Metazoa; phylum Arthropoda; class Insecta; order Lepidoptera; family Nymphalidae; genus Nymphalis; species Nymphalis c-album. The sequence continues at coordinate 14,460,899 of OY720590.1, read as the reverse complement.
ATTTATTTGGCTAGGATGGCCGCTTGCCTAATCAACCTTTTTGTTCGTTGCAAATATTTAAATATGTAAATCGGTGCTGGCTCCGATACGACAAGCAGGGTTAGCGAGGGCTTACAATTTACAAACAGTTGGTACAAAAGCTAACCGATCGAGCGACTGACACGAGACAAAGTTTATTAAACGACTAACGAAGACATTGTAAATACAGTTTTAGTTTTATTTAAATTCATTGATACTGCTAACTAAGACAAAATAAAAAAAGCACAATTTTAAATTTAAGGACTCAATATAAATAAGACTTTGACTTTGAACTCAGTAGCTTGAGACACTTAAACTGAGTCAAGTGAGTTATTATATTAGTTATTCTACCTTGAATGAATAGTACATGAATACCTTGTGTTGTACTGTATATTATGTATACATATATAATCTAATACATGTTGGCAGAGTATTGATAGTGTTAACACGAGGGGACACTGACTGAGTTTTTGTCAAATAAAATAGAATAGAACAATATAGAACGAAATAGAGCAGATTACTCCAGTTCAAAACGGGATAGAATATAATTAATAAAATAGAGAGCAGAGCAGCGCTTACGTGTATAGAAAGTATTAATTTGAGATAGATGATGCGCTTCGTGGGGATAGAGCGGCATTAAGGGAACGAGTGTATCGAACGTTCCGTACAAATAACATTCAAAATAACTTGTGATACTGGATGCTGTTACATACATTACATTTGACTCGTATTCCATGAATAGAACTTCCTTGGTGTTGTGACGACAACGTTGCGACTAGTCGATGCCTCCAACGTAATCCTTTAAAGTTTATTCGCCAATTCAGCTGCAAACGAATGTAAGCAGCCTTTTCATATTTAAATGTGAAATCCTGATTTAGTTTACTATCAACATTCGTGTTTTTATTACAATCTCTAAAGATATTTTTGGCTCAAGCGAATACTGGCTTCGCTAGTCTATTCCCCGGTAAATATTCAAAGGGTTGCGAACAGACTTGTTGCAACGCCCCGTATTACTTATTTACCTGCTAGAACGTTCCGACGAGCCGAGCAACTTTACGGCTATTTATTTTTCAGCATAAACATATTGCTTTAAAATGTGCATTCTTACATAAATACATTAAAATTCCGAAGTGTATTTTATTAAAATCCTTTACTTAATTTGGTCTTATTAAGTGCGAAAAAATAAAAAAAGCAGAGGCAAAGGAACTCCTGAGGTGTCTTTCCACAATGTCGTCAGATCGTCATGTAGTAATGGAAGCAAGAAAACAAAGGATATGATCATCAGAAGAATGCTTCATGATTGCTCCGAGAGCTGCGTAATGAGTGCGTACTGCGTGTGTAAAGGGCGCCGATTACGGCGAGGTCGCTGGCGGGCGGAGCTCGAGTGCGTCGCGACGTGTCAACCACCTGGCTATGACGTTGCAGTACGGCAGCGCACTGAGCGGTTCGCGTACGTTTTAAATTAACACCCTTTTTATAAAAATAACAGATGCTGAGCACCTGGGCGGCGCCGGTCGTATGTCGGCACCTTCGCCCTAAGACACTTATATACATGCAAAAAGTATGTATTCTAACTCGAAAACTGCTTGTTCAAAATTAAATATATGTAGAATATTAGTATTATTTAGAAGTCAACCACGAGTTTAACATTTTTGTGGGAATAATCCTATACATTTTGTTAATAAAGCGCTGAAAGCGCGATAATACCCCTTGCGCGTCGGCTCGCCGGTGTCGGGGGCGACTTACTGCTGACGAGCCTTTTGTTAGCGGCATCGGCTCCGATACGTTGCGAACAATGCGTGTACTCTAACCGGGCCCCACACTACATCGTGCCCCCTTTTCCAGCTCTCGTCCTGGCTCACTAATATGTGGCACTGTAGGCTTGCTCAAAGGCTTTGACTAAGCCTCGCAGCGAAGCAAGCTACGCCGCACGAGCCCGGCCGAGGGACGTAATATTTAGGACATATGAAATCTAACTACACTTTACCCATCGCGAAATAATAATCTATTATCACCCATTATATTTAAACATATTTGATTAAATACTCAATCTGATTCTATCTTTCAAATTTTCAGAGATTTGTCCGCGTGTTTCTATTTCCACGCAGCATCACAATCGAAACGTTAGTTTACTTTACAACAATTGTTACTGTCTGTCTGTGTTTGTTTTTATGTTAAACAATTACAATGTTTACACTTCTTTTGTGAATTAATAAAGAAATCTATCTACAATAAATGAATGTTCATAGCCTACGAAGTATTAATCATAATCGAGTCCGATCGACATTTGGGGCAAAATGTCTCTGAATTATTAAAAGTAATTAGAAAATCTAAATGATTAACTTTCTGCTTTACACGTATTGAAAATTTCATTTATCATAGTGTATGAAAACCCCAGTCAAGTAATAATTAATTTATTTTATCGCCTCTGCTATATAAGCTCTCCGCGCCGGCGAAGTGAACACTTCGCAAAAGAACAATTATTTCATTGGATCTGGTTAAAAGCGGGAATAACATTTGCAACTCAAAGACAGAGCGTGCAGCGCTCCTCTACACCGCCCCCCCTCACCCCCTCGGACCTTGCGCCTTCTCTTTACGTTACACCTGGTTTTGATATTTAGATAATTGTATGAATTCTGAATACATGTGATAAAATGGCGCCCACTTAAAAGAACCTTGTGTGTTTTATTGGTGACGCTACATATACTATAGTCTACACATGCGGCATTTTATGTCGGCCTATAATTATGTCTGTATCAGTAAAGACACTGTTTTATATAATTGAAACGAGGGGGAGGGCATTATTTGTTCATTAATGTTGAATAAGTGCGGGATTTTTCTATCGTGCCGATCTCGTGGTTTCATCGTGGAAATTAATTGCATGAGTTCAATATATTGCTAACCAAGACCATAATATTCCAAATAAGTGATTTATCATAAACTGTTAGAATGTCGAATTTATTCGTGACACTTTCGCATAACTCAATTGTAAAAAGTAATATTAGTAGTTTGAGTTTCATAAAAAAAGCAGAGCTAGTAAGTAGTATCAAACTTTTAAATACATTTTGAACGAACAGCTTTGAAGTAATTATAATGCAATAGTTACTTGTACGTATTATGTCTATTGTACTTACATATATCTGCCTCAAAGAATAACTTTTTGTGTTTCAGTAATACTCTTCGGCGGGTAGCTGCATAACGAGTAACACAGTTTTGTGAGCTGTCTCTTTATTTTATAAAATAAAATACTGTAAGTGCTTTAAATATTTATTAGAATGCACTAAAAATCATTATACTTGCCAGTAGTATTCCTTTATTACACATCACACAGTATATCCAAATTAAATATTAACGTTCACCATCACTGTAGTGTCACTTGTAATGGAATCCATAAAACAATCAATGGATGATTTGGCACTGCATTTTAACAACAAAATGGCTGAATTTCAACAAAATTTGCAAGCTGCTATCCCAGCATCAAGCCCAACTGCTAATATCACAGCTCAATTCAACACCTTTCGTGGCTTTGTCATGTCGGCTCTAGAAAGTCTCCAACAGCAAATAAGATTTCTTTCTAAACAAATTGATCAGATGGAGATGCGCAGCAGAAGGAAAATATTGTTGCTGCATGGTATCCCAGAGACCAAGAAAGAAAATGTAACTACTGTAGCCATCAAAACCCTTTCAGATCATCTAAAAATACCTCAGCTTTCTGACACTGATATCAGCCGTAGCCATCGGATGGGATCTATCTCAAGCGATAAGCCGCGGCCTATTCTTCTTAAATTCCGGGAGCTATCCGTACGCAATAAGGTCTGGTATTCCAAAATAAGTCTCAAAAACACAGGAATTACGCTCTCTGAATTCCTGACCAGGAGTCGGCACGAGACATTTATGAAGGCAAGGCAGAGCTTCGGTATTTCCAAGTGCTGGACTAAGGAGGGGCAGATAATCATAATTGGGCCAGATGGAGCTCATCATCGTATCACCTCAATGGCTGAAATAACTGCTATCATGGGTACAACTAGTCCTCAAGACCAGGTCCCCATTGCTAATAATAACACCACTAATGTAGCCAGCACGGTGGCGAGCCCCGCTCATAGAAGCATCAAGACCGTACAGCCCAGTCAAGCTGCCAGAGCCAAAAGAAACATTAAAAAGTAGCTGCTTACAGTATGTTCCTTTAGTTTTATTATTATAGTAGTTTAATTTTCATGAATTTAATGTAGTTTGTTTTAATTTCTAGTATTAGCTATAATCTTAGTCAATGTAGTGCAGTTATAATTTATACCACGGTTTGCATTTTTGTAAATGTAGATAACCAACACTTTACTGCTTACTGCAACAACTGCTTATACAGAGGTTAATTTCATTTGTTTGGTGGTATTCTCTTCATAATTTGTATGCTTTAATTTGTTTTGCATATCCCGCTTTAGTAGTTTTGTTTATGATACTTATCACTTAGATTTACACGTTTATTAACTGTGGGTATGTTAGAATGTAGAAGCTCTATTATGTTTAATTATAATAATGTATATAACATTGATTGTGAATGTTATAAACTAGCAGTGAGTGACAAAATTAACAAATGACAATGTCAAATGTCAAAGTGATTGACATATGACATTTGGCTAACTATCATAGAAAAGATATGTTTTTTTTTTTTTCTCTCTTTTTTTTGTGTAATGTATTTTAACTTACTGGTTCTTGCTCACTGTTAAATGGAATCTTCGATGCCTTTTATTTATCGTACTAAGTAGCTGGCAGGTAAATAATGAATTTGTTACTTTTTTATTTTTTTATTTACTATTATTTATTTTTATTATTTTTTATTTTTTTTTTATATTACTTATTATTTTATTTTATATTACATATATTTTATTAAATTATATAGATATTAAGCAATATATTATATTGATATATATTATCACACCATTATAACATTTATCTTATACTTCAATAATCTCATAATTTTGATTACACAATATGGACAATAGTCACAGTGCGTCTTTCTCTAACGACGACAGTTACTACTCTTTTTCCTCGTCTTCAGACGATAGTTTCCATAGTACTACTGTGCCCTTAAACAGTCTCCTTAGTACAAAATTTGCCTCTCTTTCTAGAAACTTTAATGTCATACACTTAAACGCACAAAGCATCCCCGCACATTACTCTGACATGCTAGCCTCCTTCGATGTTGCGAATATTCATGCAATTCTGGTATCTGAGACGTTTTTAAAACCATCTCTTCCCTCGACATCTTTCTCGATCCCAGGGTTTCACTTAATTCGCAACGATCGGACAGGCAAAGGTGGTGGCGGAGTTGGTATCTACTTACGTAGTCATATTCCTTTTTCGATCCTTAGCAAATCATCTTCCGCCTACTCTGAGTCGTCGGAGCATATCCTTTTGGAAGTTTTATTTGGCAGCCTAAAAGTTCTTTTAGGAGTCTTTTACTCTCCATCACTCCTTATAAATTACTTCCAAGGGTTCGAGCAATTGTTGGAGACCTATGTCCCCAGCGTCGATCACACAATAATAATGGGGGACTTCAATACTGATTTAATAAAAAATGATTCACGGGCTAAACGGTTACAACAAATAGTCTCCAGCTCCAATTTAAATCTGCTAAATACAAATGCTACACACTTTTTCCCTAACTGCTCACCCTCATTGCTCGACCTAATGATCGTCTCCTCACCGGAACTTGTCGGTGTGCATGGTCAGTTTCCAGCCGACGCTTTCTCCTACCATGACTTGGTCTATCTTTCTTATAAAGTCCGCCCACCCAAGAGTAAACCGACTGTCGTTATGCGTCGTAGCTTTAAAAACTTCAATAATGAAGACTTCATGCGGGACTTGAGCTCCATTGACTGGGATGCAGTTTTCAACGCTCCCACGATTAATGATAAGCTGTGCGTTTTTAATTCCCTACTCACTGAACTATTTGACCTGCATGCTCCTTTTAGACCAATAAAACTAAAACACCTACCTGCACCATGGCTGACCGATGACATTAGGGCTCTTATGACAAGACGCAATGCTGCGAAGGCCAAATTCAAATCCAGACCAACCGACGATAATCTGTCCAGGTACAAAAACTTGCGTAATCGGTGCAGCAAGATCTGTAGGAATGCTCAGAGGAAATTTATACACACTTCCATTAAAAATAAAAACCCGGCAGGCGTATGGCGATTTTTGGAATCTCTGGGAATAGGACGATCAAAGGCTAACATACCTCTTACTACGGATTTAGACAGACTTAACTGCCACTTTTCTAACTTAGGTAATACTAATAACGCCCATAAAAATAAAACTATAGCTTATCTTAGTGCACAAATAAAACCTGATTATCCCACATTTTCCTTTAGTACTGTCACCGACGAAGACGTTATGAAGCACGTGTCCGCTATTACCTCTGACGCAACGGGTAGTGACGGTATAAGTCGAAAAATGATATCCCTAGTCTTGAATAAGGTTGCACCTGTCCTCTGCCATTTATTTAACTACTCATTGTCCTCTAAAACGTTTCCTAGTGCCTGGCGTGTTGCTCATATTATTCCTATCCCTAAGGTTACAAATCCTACAACTCCTTCACACTATCGACCAATTTGTATCCTTCCCTTCTTGTCTAAAGTCCTTGAACGTATTGTTCACTCCCAGCTTACTCATTTCCTGTCACAACATGTTATCTTGAGCCCTTTCCAGTCTGGATTTCGGTTGGGACATAGCACCGTGACGGCACTTACTAAAGTTTTAGATGACGTTCGATACGGATTAGATCAAAGACATGTCGGTATAATTGCTCTCTTAGACTTCAGCAACGCCTTTAATACGGTTGACTTTGATATTCTTCTTGCTATCCTGGACTCAATCAACATATCGTCAGATGTTGTTGATTGGTTCCGAACCTATTTATATGGACGCCAACAGCGAGTGCATGCTGGAGACCGTTGCTCTTCGTATTGCTGTCTCGGCGCTGGTGTCCCTCAGGGTAGTGTACTTTCACCACTTTTATTTTCTATCTTCATCAACACTGTCACCTCTCTTCTCTCCCTCCCTTTTCATTTGTATGCCGATGATCTACAAATCTATTTGACTACACCAGTTGAGAACATTGCAGATGCTATAGGTAGATTAAACTCTAACCTTGATACTATTACCAATTGGAGTAGATCATTTGGATTATCCATAAATGTCAGTAAGTCACAATTATGCATCATTGGCACCCCTAGGCAACTATGTAAAATCGACAAAATTGACCTACCTGACGTTATTTTTGATGGGGTGACCTTGCCTTATAGCAATGTCGTCAAAAATCTAGGAGTTTTAATGGATTCTTCCCTTACCTGGCGACCACAGATTACTGAAATTAGCCGTAAAATTTTCGCGACAATCCATTCTCTTCAAAGGTTGAAAAACTTCCTTCCCATTAAAACAAAAATATTACTTGTTAATTGCCTTCTGCTTCCAATTCTAGATTATGCGGACGCGTGTTACCCTGATCTATCAGAGGAACTTATCAACAAATTGGAACGCCTACAAAATATGTGCATTAGATTCATATTTGGACTGAAGAAATACGATCACATTTCACAATATCGTTCTGCCCTCAGGTGGCTCACTATCAAAGACCGACGCAACTTACATGTTCTTTCTCTCCTTTATTCTATTTTATTTCACCCCTGTACACCTCCCTATCTAAAGGAACGCTTTACTTTTCTTGGCTCAGAATCCTCTCTTCAACTTAATCTTCGCTCCCAAAATGATAATAAGTTAAGTGTGCCCATATGCCTTTCCAAATTATATGCCAACTCCTTTACGGCTAAGGCAGTGAGACTGTGGAACGCGCTTCCATCCGAAATCCGTCAATCCTCTTCGATTTCTATCTTCAAACTTCGTACTAAAAACTATTACCTATCGCTTTAACATTACTTATTTACTTCACTCTGACCATTGGAGCTTCAATGATATAAATGTTATTTAATGTGTACTATTTATAAATTTATATTTATTTATATATGTATTGATATGTTGTATTTAATAGAAATGTATATATGTATTATGTATTTGTATATATGTATATATATATAGTATATATTTATATATATATATATATATAAAGCACTCGCCCATTATGTCCTGCTAGCATCTTAATACAGGGTTGTCTGGAAGAGATCACTACTTGAGTGATAAGACCGCCCCTTGCATGCATCATCCTTCCTGTCTTTTTAAATATTCTTTTTATTTTTTTTTATTTTCACTTTTATTTGTATCTGACTTGTTTTGTTTTTGTTTTTTTTTCTCTTGAGTGTGCAATAAAGATATTTATTATTATTATTATTATTATTATTACATTCCACTCTGCGAGCTGCATCCCGAAAATTATTAGCATCTTACATATTATATTATATAATAATATTGTTAGCAATGTCTTCCGACGGGGCGGTGTCTAGCGGCTCGACTCCGTGACATGGTAGTGGCCCAAGGTCACGTCACGTAACGAAATAGCGTTCATACATCGTGCCTACCCAATTCTACAAAATGCGATACGTTGGCTGTTCTAATTTTGGAGATTGATATAAAGGCGGTTGAGGCGCTTGGTGTGACAAAAATTCAGTAATATAATCACTTTAATCTACATTTCAGCTAAGGAAACCCTTTAATATACCTAGCAATAATAATACGGGAATCTTTTAAAAACAAATAAAAACATACACATTACAAATTGACTTTTATTCGCCTCGTAATGTTGCGCGTGCGACACAAGCACATCTCACCTATAACCAACTATGTATGTAGTTATAAACCCATCTTGGCTGACATCGACTCCAAAAGTAACAATAATTGTAAATACATTATCAACCACTCAACACATTCGTACCTACATATTGATAAAGTCGATACTATATCTTAATAACAAGAATACATACTCGATTATTAAGTAACAGCCTGTGAATGTCCCACTGCTGGGCTAAGGCCTATTCTCCTCTTTGTGAGGAGAAGGTTTGGAGCTTATTCCACCACGCTGCACCAATGCGGTTTGGTGGAACACACATGTGACGGAATTTCAACGAAATTTTACACATGCAGGTTTCCTCGCGATGTTTTCCTTCACCGTCAAGCACGAGATGAATTATAATTACAAATTAAGCACATGAAATTCAGTGGTTCAATAGTGGCCCGGGTATGAACCCACGATCATCGATTAAGATTCACGCGTTCTTACCACTGGGCCATCTCGGCTTCATAATTAAATACTCGATTATTAACAGTACTGAATAGCGAATGCTAGTCTCAAACCACTATTCGAGTGCTACAACTACTAGATACTACACATTCCTAATACATGCTTATAATATCAGTTATTATCTGTATAGGTATATAATATATATGAATATGATTAATAAATATTATGTATCGCAATACGCTTTAATAAATACGCATACTTCTAAATACTCGAAGAACTAGTATTTGGAACTGGTATTTTAGTGTACTCGTACTCGTAAGACTTAGTACGCAATTTAACTAGTACGTCTCATCTCTATCAGTTATTCTAATAACTTTTAGAGTTAATCAATTTAAAACCTAGTACCTACGTAACTTAATACATATAAAACCACTCTGGGCAACATAGTAATAATAAAATATTATTACGAGTCGCACTACAAAAATATTTAAGCACGTTGAGACATAACATCTGACGCTACGAACTAACCGAGCCTATATAAGGAAACGAAGTGAACCAAACAATAGCGCGATTTAATCTACTACTAGCGCCATCTGTTATCACATCGAACGATTTAAAATCTCAACTTAATTTTACTAAAATGTATTTTACATATTAAAACGAAACGTATTAAGATAAATGTTATTTTTAATAACATATGTATGTTTTAATTACACATAATTATGTTTAAGAAAGTATTTAAATATACTGAAGTTTTCTAAATAGTATATCTAGCCAATCAGAGTAAAGCGCAATGTAGCGCGGGAGAGAGATAGAAATACCCAGTGACTTCAATATCGTTATCGGCGGGCATCGGCAGATGGGTCATGCTCGTGGGTCGCGCCGCGCCATATTTGTATATTAGCTTTTTATTGCAATTATTTTTTTCATTCTTTTTCTGTAAACGTTTTCTATTTTACTAGGTATTTGAATAAAAAAACATTTGTTTATGAATAATTATTTCGATATTATATGATATCAGTATACGTTTATATATATTATAGCCTATTCCAATCACAACAGGAATAAACCCAAATAAAAACAACTTTGATACCGAATTAATGCGATATCATTGGTCCACTCGCGAAAATATGCCGTTTTCAAGGTCCACCACGTTGTAATCGGACCTTTGAAATTTAAATGAATGTGGTTATAACTAGTCAATCGGGATAGTGTTGTATTATAAAAAATTGGTTGCCTGTAAAGTCGGTATACGGGCGAAAGTTTTACGTGACAACGACTTTGAGTGGTAAAATAATTTTAATGTGAATATTCATTCGTATAGTAGGAAGAAGGATGAAATAATAGTAACAATTTAAAACATTTATTTATACAAAGAATTATATTTAAAACATTAATTTATACAAAGAATCTCGCACTGAATTTCACTTTTTATGTCTGTCTCTCTCGCTCTTAGGCGGGCTAACCATGCCCGAGTGGAAGGGACGCGTGCCTCTCACTCGCTCTCATTGTGAGCGCATAACGTGAGCGGAGCGTAACGCAGTTTCTTGAAGTGTCACCCGGCAAACCAATTTATAAGACGTTGTCACGTCAATAAGGGTAAATTAATGAAGAACTTTTTTATAAACATAATACAGCAGAACGTTAAAGAATTGTTTTAAATTTTTTCTTCTAAATTATATATTTAAAATTTCCTTAACTTGATACATAACGATAATTAAAACTATTCCCAATGAAAAAGCATAGTTAAGAAAACGACGAAAAAAAATGTCGAGGGGTGGTATATATAATTGTCGGGAATAATAATTATTTTTTCGTTTAACGAGTGTTTCCAATGTGAGAAAGTGTTAACGCAAATAGAAACAATAACGCATCCTTTTCACAAGCACCTAAAGCTTAAAACAAATGACTTATCACCATTGTTATGTAAGGAGCGAAAGATTGACAAAATGAAAACATCGTTCTTGTCATAAAAAAAATTGATGAGTCTTGATATTCGACGAGTATTCAATTACATGCTTACCCTCGACTTACAATACAAGTAAGAACCTAAAAACCTAAGATACACAATATATTATAAATATTTACAAGCAAACCCGTTTACGAAAACCCACTTCAATTTCACGTGTCATTAAAAACTAGTTTTTAATGACGGCTTTATGAAGGTAGCGACACATCATGTGAATTTAGTGAAAGCGAATTTGGTGGCGATCCTCGAACGGTCTTAAGCTAAACTGCCCCTTAAAGGCGGCTAGCTCCTCGCCTAAGAGCTCTTTTACGACTCCGATGGTACTCCGCGCCAGTACCGGCAGAGCTAGATGTTCTTATAGGGCTATAACGACCGCGTGGTAGAAGCACGCTTCAGTTAGGACGATTCTGTGGTTTTCACTAATAAAATGACTCCAGTATTTTATTTTATAAACCTAAACTTGCTTTGGTTAAAGTTGATATTAGCCCAAGTGTGTGATCTTATTAATGTGTTAGTGTGACGTCATTCAAACTCAAATATATTATGTATTTGTCTACTATTCGTATTTTAGGATTAGTAAATATTTTAATTAAATAGATTATAAATAAAAATTTTAACAAAACAAAAACCGACTTCATAGGTAAAACAAATTAATATGCACTAAAAAGTAAAAAAATAATTGCGTATTCTTCTATAATTTGATAATTAACTTACTATTTTCTACTCATCAACATGTAGGTACGAATGTGTTGTGTGGTTGATAATTTATTTACAATTATTGTTACTTTTGGAGTCGATGTCAGCCAAGATGGGTTTATAACTACATACATAGTTAGTTATAGGTGAGATGTGCTTGTGTCGCACGCGCAACTTAACGAGGCGAATAAAAGTCAATTTGTAATGTGTATGTTTTTGTTTGTTTTTAAAAGATTCCCGTATTATTATTGCTAGGTATATTATACTGTTTCCTTAGCTGACATCGACTCCAAAAATAACAATAATTGTAAATAAATTATCAACCACACAACACATTCGTACCTACATATTGTTGAGTAGAAAATAGTAAGTTAATTATCAAATTATAGAAGAATACGCAATTATTTTTTTACTTTTTAGTGCATATTAATTTGTTTTACCTATGAAGTCGGTTTTTGTTTTGTTAAAATTTTTATTTATTTTTCGATTTTTGACGTGACAACGTCTTATAAATTGGTTTGCCGGGTGACACTTCAAGAAACTGCGTTACGCTCCGCTCACGTTATGCGCTCACAATGAGAGCGAGTGAGAGGCACGCGTCCCTTCCACTCGGGCATGGTTAGCCCGCCTAAGAGCGAGAGAGACAGACATAAAAAGTGAAATTCAGTGCGAGATTCTTTGTATAAATTAATGTTTTAAATATAATTCTTTGTATAAATAAATGTTTTAAATTGTTACTATTATTTCATCCTTCTTCCTACTATACGAATGAATATTCACATTAAAATTATTTTACCACTCAAAGTCACGTAAAACTTTCGCCCGTATACCGACTTTACAGGCAACCAATTTTTTAGTGAATCTGAAGTACACTCACTAATTTGTAGAATATGGGAAGACCTACTAAACGTGCAGCTCATATGAGACAGCGCCATTTATATTATTATTTAAATATATTAATCTAAAACTGTGAACCATAAAGAAAAATGCATTTTGGTACTTAATTAATAAATATTAGTTAATAGGGTTAAATGTATGAATATAAATTAACATGTTTTGATTAAATAGATTTAGTTGGTGGGGTAATTTAGTTGGGCAGCCATAACATAACCAAATAGTTATTTCTAGTAATAATTAAATAAACTGTATGTTTATAGATGTTGTGTTATACTATTCTTCGCCTAAAAAATATGACGGAATGTCTGTATATTAAAAAAAGGGGAAGTATCTATATTATCCTAACTAATATTATAACAATATTATAAAAATATTATAACTAATATTATGCGAAAGTAATATATGATGTCAGCCAAGGTGGGCTTATAACTACATACATAGTTGCAGGTGAGATGTGCTTGAGTCGCACGCGCAACTTAACGAAGCGAATAAAAGTCAATTTGTAATGTGTATGTTTTTAAAAGATTCCCGTATTATTATTGCTAGGTATATTATAGTGTTTCCTTAGCTGACATCGACTCCAAAAATAACAATAATTGTAAATAAATTATCAACCACACAACACATTCGTACCTACATGTTGATGAGTAGAAAATAGTAAGTTAATTATCAAATTATAGAAGAATACGCAATTATTTTTTTACTTTTTAGTGCATATTAATTTGTTTTACCTATGAAGTCGGTTTTTGTTTTGTTAAAATTTTTATTTATTTTTCGATTTTTAGTGAATCTGAAGTACACTCACTAATTTGTAGAATATGGGAAGACCTACTAAACGTGCAGCTCATATGAGACAGCGCCATTTATATTATTATTTAAATATATTAATCTAAAACTGTGAACCATAAAGAAAAATGCATTTTGGTACTTAATTAATAAATATTAGTTAATAGGGTTAAATGTATGAATATAAATTAACATGTTTTGATTAAATAGATTTAGTTGGTGGGGTAATTTAGTTGGGCAGCCATAACATAACCAAATAGTTATTTCTAGTAATAATTAAATAAACTGTATGTTTATAGATGTTGTGTTATACTATTCTTCACCTAAAAAATATGACGGAATGTCTGTATATTAAAAAAAGGGGAAGTATCTATATTATCCTAACTAATATTATAATAATATTATAAAAATATTATAACTAATATTATGCGAAAGTAAGTTTGTTTTTGACGCTTTCACGCCTAAACCACTAAGCCGATTTAAGAAATTCTTTCACCAATGGAAAGTTACATTATCAGGGAGTAATATAGGCTACATTTTGTCCCCATATTCCCACGGGAACAGGAACTACGCGGGTGAAACCGCGGGAAAAACACTAGTAATCAATATATAAATATAATAATATAACATGTATATAAGAGTACTTATACGATTATATATATATATATATATATAAATAATTTTCAAAATTGGTCTCAACTTTTAGAAGATGTTCAAATATGTTTCAATTACAAACATATACATATATACTAATGCTTACATGCAAAACACATATTATAAAGAGGAAAGATTTGATTTTTGTTTGATTTTTTATTACGATTTAAATCAAAAACTACTCGACCGATTTTAAAAATTCTTTCACCCTTAGAAAGCTACGTCCTTACCGAGTAATACAGGCTTTATTATATTTTCAAAAACTTATAGATCCCTACTTAAAATGGAGCAATGTAACCCAACGTATCAAACTGTTGCCTATAAAAGTTATTATTTCGCGTGCGCTGCGAAAACTATTGACGGTATATAAAGAAGTGTTTTTTACAATAGTACTATAATTACTTGATCATACTACTATGGTCCTCCTAACCGATTTCGGCCACGGCGGCCAATCTCAAGAGAGATCAGCCAACTGCGCAGGACATATTATAGTGCACAAGTGTGTGCGCAAACACAGGTGCACTCTCTATTCCTTAACTCTCATAATCCGATGGGACGGCAATCCGACACGACCGGAAAGAGTTTAGGCGCAGGACCAACGGCTTTACGTGCTTTCCGAGGCACGGGAGTGTTCACACTTCCAACTTCCAGACTTCGGGCTGCTATTGAGAATTTTCGACAGAAAATCTAAATAACATTTTATTGGCCCGACCTGGGAATTGAACCCAGAACCCCCGAGTTAGCAGCCTTAATCCTAGCCACTAGACCAACGAGGCAGTCACTTGATCATAACGATGTTATGGTAGGTGAATGATAAATCTAGATAGCCTATAAAAGATTCGGCCGCGTATCGTTAATTTGCTACTAAGAATTGAAGATTTCCGTTACTTTGTCATGGATCCTATAATCAGAATCTAACCAAACTGTCATCAAACAACCCTTGAAGTATACTCTTTCTAATAAAAAAAAAATCATCGAAATCGGTTGGCGTGATATTGAGTTATTCGTCCATTTGTCGCGCACATACCTCATGCAAATTTACGACTTATATGGTTTTCTCATGGATTCCATTGTCAAAGCCACAAAAAAATGGGACCCCATGGGAAGCAACCCCTTTCAAATAAAAAAAAATCATCAAAATCGATTCACCCAGTCGAAAGTTATGAGGTAACAAACACAAAAAAAAAAAAACATACAGACGAATTGATAACCTCCTCCTTTTTTTGAAGTCGGTTAAAAATGTGTTTTCCGTATATTATGCTACGAATATTATTATTATGTTCCAACTTCATCTTACCGTTAAACATATTAAACTCTACAACAAAGCGAGTTCTGCATAAAGTATGACAATCAGCTGTGATGACGTCACCGTCCCGGTAGCACATTCAGCCTCCACTAAGTGACAAGCGACGCAAGAAATTAGCTGTCTTTGATGTCCTTTTGCAACGGAATGAAAGCTAAGTGGGGACTCAACTTATCAACTTTGAATAGAAATGTTTCGTATTCTTTTCCAGCGAGTACAAAAACGTAAACAATACTATTATATGATGTGTATAAGTATATTAGACATGGTACCCAATATAAGTTACTACTTACATCGTCAATTCGCTGCGACACAAACATGGAACTAAGATATTCCCTAAGATGTAATCAATATATCCTGTCTTCCAGTTCACAGCAATACTTCGGACCAGAAGAACAGGGGATGGAGTTTTGTTCGGACGAAGTCGAGGTCCTACCTTTTTTATTGAATAAGTGCGGACAAGCATATGGGCCACCTGATGGTAAGTGATCACCTACGCCCATAGACATTGGTACTGTTAGAAATGTTAACCGTCGCTTACATCACTTTTGCACCACCAACCTTGGGAACTAATATATTATGTTTCTTGTGCCACTGGCTCACTCACCCTTCAAACCGGAATACAACAATACCAAGCACTGCTGTTTTGCGGTATAATATCTGATGAGTGGGTGGTACCTACTATCTACCCAGATGAGCTCGCACACAGCTCTACCACTAGTAAATCCCTCCATTTATTTATCAACCCTATAAATTGAACAGTAGAGTTATATATTTCTGAACAATATCGCTTATAATTACAGAGTAGTATAGATCCAGTTGCAATTGTATCTATTTTCGAATTTTCGGCTCAATATTTCTCTCGTAATAAATGAATACAAATATAATATAGTTTTAATAAAAACAATGTGAAAGATTATGTGTGAAGTATTATATGGTTTTATTATCTTGTATAATTTACAAAAACGCATGTTTTGCTCGAATATCGTTTTCAATAAGTAAAAACAAATTGCTCGTTGTAAATATTTATAAGTTCGTGCGGCGCGGCGGGCGGACGCGGACACGGTTATGTATGTACTACTTACATATTATATCCAAAACTTTCGTCACAGGTTTTTCTGTCCATTTTGAAAGTCGTTACGATGAAGATATTTTCTTGTTAGTTTTATTGTTTATTGTTTGTTAGTTGTATGTTTTGTTCGAGTCGGTCTCGTTGATCATATTTCTGCAAATCGTATTACGCGGTGTTCGCGCGGCGCCGCGGGACTGCCTTGTAATGGAATTGTGACTTTATTACTTTTGCATTTTTTCTTTTCAGTCACATTCTATTACAGAGTGCTGTTAACGTTTTAACTATTACGTTTTTTCTGTAACTTCTGTATAATTTTAATTTTTCAAACGCTGATTGAATTCTGGACACGCATTTATATAGAAAAGTATAATGACAGTTCTTATAATGTATAAAAATAAACACTCACATATTGGAATTTAATATTTTTAATACGAGCTTGCACAAAGCTCTACCACCAAGTCAGTGTGCTTCATACATATTGGAAATGTGTATATTGAAATCCAACGTAACTTTTATTTTGAAACCACTTTTGTATTTTCAACTCATACTACGTGATCAAGGATATAATTGGGAGGAAATCTACCTCGGCTCTTCTGTAACATTATTCAGAGCTTTGCATTGTAGATAAGCTCCGAGTCCTACTATTCAAAACTCTTCGTTTAGCAACGGTTTAACGAATAGTAAGGCTTTACGCAGACCCTTCTGTGCGTTCAGCTAATCATTTAGTATATTATATACTTTCAAAACGATTTATAGTCACGTGGATCATTATATTTTAGATTATATGACGTATACTTCTCCAATAGCTACCATACCTACCATACCTCTAGCAGTAACAGTGTATGTGAGCCGAAGTGACCATTTAATATCAGACATTAAGCATTTGTTACTCATTAAACACCCGAGACACGTCCCGGTGCGCGACTCGATTAGGAGCATCGCAAACATTAGAAGGTGAACGGCTTAAGACGGTAACTGCTAATTAAGATTTCATATGGAAATCAATTCCTGAGACAACTAACGTACTCGTTGTTCTTACTTATTTTAGAGACGTTCCGCTGCGTGGAATATATAAATATTGCAACCAACGTTCCAGACAAGCGCTCCCGAATAGTAAACTGTTGGTCTAACGGTTACTTGTAAGCGCTACAGTTCCCGAGGTTTACGGCGAATCTAATTCCAGTTAAATCTTAACAAGTTTAATCGGAAAATTATCTTTTGTGCGTGTTTAACATAATATCAGTAAACCAATTACACGTTACTCAAAACAATTAAAATTAAAAAGATATTGCGAGATTTCGATTTCCGCAAATAATTTTATTTACGAGTAGTTTTTTTATTCTCGCCCCGATAAAGTTCAGTCGCTACTTCAGTTTTGATTCAATAATGATAATGACTGAAGTGAAACGAACTGAACAAACATCGTCCTTTATTATTGAACTCGTCTTGTTCAAATATTTATACGTCTGACATAATATAACATAATAACGAATGTCATAAAGAATAATACTCTCGAACTACTATCATTTTTTTGTATGTTAATATAATCCAATTTGTTTTAGGCAATTATAGCTCATCATGTTGACGTAGTTTCAGGGAAAATTAATTAATACATACCAGGTCCTGGACTCAAATTCCCGGTCAGGCAATTAAAATCTATAATAATTATGTTATGCTTGAACCCTTTTGAGCTTTTTATTGAACGAATTATCAGAGTGAGGGGATAGAAAGCGCATTATAACATTATGTTCTGAGTTGCAAAAATCGATTAAGAGGTCAAGGTCAATCATCATACATACACACATACATATATAATGTCACAACATGGATAGAAGAAAACAATAATAATAAAAACGAGTATGTACTGATATCTATACAGCGAAACACAATAACATCAGTACGAGGTTTGAGGCAAACAAAACAGGACGAGCATTCCACGGCTTATTCCGGGACCGTATTTCGTTCCGAGCGGCGCGACATGTATTTCACAGGTTCACAGCTCCAGTGTCGCGTTGCAGCGATAACTCAGCTGTTGCTTAGCGTGTGTCGTGTCTCGCTCCCCCTACTGGATCTGTGGTGCTGTAAGTCACGCGTGAAACTTGACGTTACCTTTCCCGCTTGCATGTAGCTTGAAACATTCATTATCAATATTAAAAATATTAACACTGCAAGTAATGATCACGTGCAATTGTGATCATTGTTGAGAATTTCGTTGTTGAATTGTAATTTATACAAGTTAATGGTGACCAAGTCACAGTTTTTTATATCCGTGGGATTATTTTATTTTTAAACTAACTGAGACTTTTCTACTGAATTATAATAAATATGTGATGAAAGTTTTTAAAGGGGCTTGGACGATGCTTAAAACATTTAAAAAATGGAAATACGGAAACAGAGTTAGCTTCGTACTCGTTTTAAATTCCGCTAACACGATCATGTCAGCCGTCACATAAAATCGTCGCATTCGTCGTCACCGATCACTGCACGGAGCGTTTTATTTCACCACTTTCAATATTACTCCCCCCGATACTTTCCTTCACAACATAACATCGCATATGAAAGTTGTTTCAAAACATCACTTTTAGATAGTAGAACTGTCTAATTGAAGATCACATTATTTTAAATTAAATATTACAGCAGTCATCTTCATACTTTTCGCCGACTATACGTTATTCGTAGTGATCTGATCCGTAAGAAGCAAGTCTGGGGTAACTTCTGAAGAAAGTGAAACGATTGGAATCAATATTCATTATTATTGTTACCTACCTATACCTAACCTACCAATGTTGCTTAATGTTTACGACTTATAAATATTATTATAAAAAGTCGAGTAGCGATATTATACCAGTTAAGTCTGAAGTTAAACAAATTATACAAAGTTAAAGTAACATAATACGCGCCGGTCGCCCCGGTCGCGCCGCCTCGTGTACGTTCATATTTCTTCAAATCTGTTTGTTGTTGTCTCCAATTTGCATTTATATCGAATCGAGAGTTGCTTATTTTTGGTTATGTTGATTTTTATTTAATCTGTTAACAAAACGTTATGTTTTATATTGGAAGTTTGACTATTGGTTTAATGAATAAAATAGAAAATGCGTTATTGCATACAAGTTCTGTCTAAGCATAGTTTTGTACCTATGTATGTGAAACTTTAACTTTAAATTTCCACACCGCACACGAAGAAGAAGTACTCCATATATTTCACCGATGTCAGATGTGACCAGCCCAGGAGTCGCTAATATCAATGAGATCAATTTAATTCAACACAAGGAAGACAACTGGCACGCAACAATTGTGGAGACAAACCAAATTGTCATTCTGGAATTTATATTAAAAATGATGAAATTATATACTGTGGGCGGAGTGACTGAATAATTAAAAATAAAAACAGAAAATGTATTCGCGTCACAGTTATAATTTGTAATAAATAAAAATTTTAACAAAACAAAAACCGACTTCATAGAAAAACAAATTAATATGCACTAAAAAAATGGGACCCCATGGGAAGCAACCCCTTTCAAATAAAATCATCAAAATCGATTCACCCAGTCGAAAGTTATATATAAACAAACACAAAAAAAAACATTCAGACGAATTGATAACCTCCTCCTTTTTTGAAGTCGCTTAATAAAATATGAACTTTCCGGTAAGTATTTTAATTAATAATTAAAAGCATCGTAAGCAACAACGACACGAGCTGACCAACAGAACTTCGAATGTTATGTACACGCTCCTAACGCTCGCGATTTATCTTTGTATCAATTTGTTTACGAGTCATGTCGCGACCGTATCTCACCACTATAAATCCCGCATACACCATACACTCGGCCGCCACTCGGTCGGGGTGGTAGTTTCAAAAATAATATACAGAAATAAGGAATTCTTTTCTATAATTTTTTCTTATCGTTACTATTTTTTTTCATTAACAATAAAATCAATAGCAATAACATTTGCGAAAGTGATTACTTTCTCTGCTTGTCTGTGTACTTAGAAAACCCTAAAAGTGTTTGCGTTTTATTAAGGTACTATAATAGTTGTACTAATAATTACATGGGGGTCGGAATGTTTAATTACTAAAAATCACATAACTTACATACAAAATCGTGAATAAATGTTTATTGGGTTTTCGTGTATTATGTTAAAATAATAACTAAAAATAAGTAAAACTTAATGACGTAGAGAACAAGTTACGTTGACAGGTAGATAAGTGAATAGATGAAGTGGTGCTGCCTGTGTTGATTAGTTTATAGATAAATAAGTGGATTGTATCAGCTCTGAAATAGTACATTGGTTAAGTGTTAATATTTTACTGTTTAACAGTAAAATGTATTAAAATTGTATTAAATTCACTATTCCCAATGTGTAATTTGTGAAAACAAATGTACTTTTAAATGGGGAAGCTTTAGAAAGCAATTGAATTTCTTGGTATCACACCATAGATTCTAAGCTTGAATAGGGCCCTCATATTAATAAATTGACGAATAAACACAGCTCTGCAGCTTTAGCGGAATGAAACGATCGCTTTCAGGCTATTTCAAATAAAAAAAATCTGTTATAGTATAAATTTAAAGATAAGCTATGAAACAAATCCCGCTGAGTTTCTTTCGCCGGTTCATCTCAGGTCTGAAGTTTTTATTTATGGTCCGACGTTTTTATAGTGCGGGACCGCGCCGTGAAATATACATTATATTATATTGCTATATTTTCGTTATTATACAAAATATAATTTGGAATGCAAAAAGTGTTCAATTTTTCTCAATCAATTGAAACTTTATGACTTATGCTTATAATAGTACTAGTTTCCTAAATATATATCAAAATAATATGAAGATATCCAAAACACTAGTAGTTGGGTTCACTGAGGGTGAGCGCAGACCATTCGCTTCGGACTGAATGCGGCTGCGTTTCATTTGCCTAAGTAATCACTAGTGTTTTCACAAACTTAGTGTCTCTCACTCTAACATCGGTCTACGATTGGAAGTTTCCAGAAGTTTCTGAGTCACGGAGAGCAGAGGACGCGAGAGTGGAGTCAGGACGTGACAATCCGTGCCGGCATGAATATTCACAGGGGCACTTCGTTTTGTCAGATTGCGAGTCGGAACAAACACGAAATGGAAATGCAAATTATATTGGGAATGATGAATTATTTAGTGGTAACTTTGTACATTATTTTATCGAATTATGGATTTCAATTGAAAAATAAGTTTACACTGATAGATACAGCAAGCCTTAATTTATTAAAATCATTAAAGATACCAAGATTATGTGAACAAGTTTGTATCATCTACAGCACTGGCTTAATATGCAAGTTCCTATTTTGGAACAAGCGTGCTGACGGGCAAAGCTAACTGTGAGCTTGAAATAACTAAATGTCATGAAAATGTTAATCTCAGTCGGTTCTTCAGTCCATCTGTGTACTGCTTACACTGCTACACTTTTACAAGCCTGGAACGACTCACACGACCGCACACATCAGTATGTTGTATGTAGTAGTATCAGTATCAGTATTTGTAGAGCTTAATCGTTTATTCAATATTGGTGAGGACAAAAATATATTGTTATTATTACAAGGCATGGAATAATTCTCGAAGGTTGCAACTTAAAATCTAGGCCTGGTCATTTTATAGAAAAGTTTAAGAGACAATATTTTTTGTTAATGAGAATAAATGTTAAAAACTGAGTAGATTTCATTTCGACGATTACACGACACGCCGGTTGGCGTGGTTGGTAAGATACTTGCCTTTCACGCCGCAGGTCGTGGGTTCGATTCCCACCAAGGACAGACATTTGTGTGCATTAACATGTCTGTGTCCTGAGTCTGGGTGTAATTATCTATATAAGTATTTATTTACAAAAGAAAAGTAGTATATGTAAGTAAATCAGTTGTCTGGTTTCCATAGCACAAGCTCTGCTTAGTTTGGGATCAGATGGCCGTGTGTGAATAATGTCCTAAGATATTATTAGATTTAATCGAGTCACAAGGCGGTCTAAAGCGAATCAACGTTTCCTCAATTTATTTACCTACCCTTTATAAGTATGTAGCAGTAAGTATCAGTTATATAATATAAAAATACGTATAATATATATCTATTTTTAGGAAAAATTGATACAATAAAATAATACAGGAATGAGGCGTGAAAATAGTGAGTAATGCGAGCTACGTAGACAGACGTGGTACAAGCACGTCGCTCCGGGACACGCGAGAGAATTGAATTTACGTACGACGTTATTTTTCCAAGATCTGAAAAATTAGGAAAGAAACGGACAGGTAACGAATTTATCTAATTAACAATACAACATGTCGCTCTACGAATACGAATACCGAGTTCGTTGTTCGTTGTTGCGTAATTTTGAGTACTCAATATATAAAATATTAAAAAAAAATACTTCTCAATTGATAGATATATTTCTTTCTTTAAGATAGATATAGATTTATTTATTATATTATTAGATTTATTTAGATATAGATAGATATAGATTTTTTTATTTAAGATAAAATATTTCAACTTTTTATAATAGTTTAAGCGGAAGTTATTCACGAGAGTGAGGTGTCGAGGCGACAGTGGTTCTTCCTTGCTTCATAATTTTTCCAACATTTTTTCAGTCATGTCAGTAGACGAGACGACTGATAATTTTACCTTTCCTATTGAAAATCAATATAAATTATTATTAATTTATTTCTGAAAAATATCTGAATAATACACACAAACTATCCCAATTGTACTCGCTCGTGTATAAATATAATTTATATAATTTTATCCTGAATACTATCTGTGTCCTAGTAATATGAAATAATAATGTGCTCACATATATTTCTAAATGACATCTGATAACATGTAAATTGTTATTGAAATAATATTATTAATTCGAACGTTTACTACGTAAATATCTCCAACGCTAAATATACGTTAACAATACTCATAAGCCGATTATACAATACAATTTTAGTACAAAGATAATTCTTAGAAATATGTTTGTGGCAGTAAAATATATTATGTAGTAACTGAGAGGATTTGCTCGTCAAATTAGTAAATGGAGTTCGATATGAAATGTTAATGAAGTTCGCAGCGTTTTGTAAATGCAACGCGTCGAACAAATGATATTATTAATTCAATTCATTTTAATTATATTGACGTACTATTTTGGGAACAATTTTCATATCAGTGTTGAGTTTGTAAGGAAAAAAAATAATTTATGTTTAATTAAGTGAAACGATATAAAGAGACTTCGACGTCATTATTGAAAGACATGGTTATATAATGAAATAAATATAACAGCCCGTATTATTGCCTCCACTGGTGACAGGAGGGCTGGTTCATTTTTCGCCCAGAGAATCGGAATTGCGATTGAAAGGGGAAATGCTGCTAGCATTCTTGCCACCATTCCACGCGGTCACGATTTGTACCGTAACTATGTTTAATTTTTATTTGTATTTAACATAGGTAAATAAATATTATTAAAAAAAAGTGAACTTATATGCTACACAAGACGAACAAGTATTACTAAAGTGTTTGATATGTTTATTGTTTATATTTCGTTTCGACGATGAGTGAGCTGGAGGGCTAACTTACGCGTCGGTTTGTCGGTCGGTCGGTCGAATCCGTGACAGAGGTGGTTTATATTCCTTAAAGTTAAAGTACGAGTGTTGCTATCAATCACCTTCAGTTAGTTAATAACCTGGAGACGTAAAGTTATCTTAACAATGAAATAAACTATAACTGTATATCACGAGGCGAGGAGTGTATGTCGTCTGTATGCTAATGCCTATGACTCACAGTAGTGGCTGCTAATGCTTTGTTTACTATTTTGCTGACTGGTCTGTGGGTAACGGTGTGTGTGTGTGTGTAGTAAGTTTCTTAATCATATTAACAATCAAAAAACTAAAATCTTATTTTACCGTGAACGACTGAACGTATAAACTTATTTAAATCTAAAATGACGCTAACGAAAATTAATGATCAGAAGCGACGAGGTGTTTAGTTAAGCAGTGATTAGTGAGCTCGAGTGCAGCGACGGGGGGGGGGGCAGGTTAGCGGGGGAGTGGTGGTATTACGGTGAGTATAATGTGCACGTTTGGCAGCGAGTGATAAATTGTTTTTTTTTTTGGAAAATATGAATAATCCTGTACATCAAAAAAAAATATTAAAACCAAAAAAGAGATCATGGTAAAAGTACGGGATGGGGAGCTCCGCGTTTAATATCTATTAAATCAAGAGAAATCCAAAACAGATACTTTTGATTTCTCTGTAATCTTGTAATCGAGCGAATCGCAAGTTCTATGCAGTCAATACAGTGTTATTGGGGCAAGGTATCCATTCTGTAATTAAATACAATTTAATGATTATAATAATTACAGTTATTGTTACTGTTCTTCTCGGTAGAGTTTACATTGCGAAGCGGTAGCTTTAAATGTAATTTATCTTGAATAGTGTCGAATATGATTTTCATTTATATATATTATTATAGAATAACATGTTTATGTACGTTTATGTTTTAATCTCTGAAAAGGTAGAAACATTTCGAAATTGTCCAGAATTAGTCGCGGAGGCTGCGTAGAAATTCTTGGGTAGAGTTAAAATATGCTGACCTTGGTCAAGTTCCCCACTCAAGTATTCCTGAGGTTTAACGTATTTGTGCTTAAAACGAGTTATATAACGAGAATGAGAATGCATTACAAATGTAGCAAAATATTATGCGTCCTGAAATCGGTAACGGGATTTTAGTGGCAGATCAGAGCTAAGAAGTTGACAATGGCACTCTCGTGTCGTAAACTTTTTGGGTCGTATCAGGTTATCGTACCATTGAAGTATAAGAGAGAAGAAAAAGAGACTATACCTGTGTTTGCGCCCCCACTCCACTCTTACTTCTCCATTCAAAATGGTTGCTGATAAGGAAGACATTGTCATTATTATGATTATCAGAATCTAACAAAAATATATAGTCAAATTTTTCAATAAAGCCTACTAAAATTAAAAATCCAAAATCAAAGTAAACTAGTCACAAAACCTTCAAATTGAACAAAAAGCGAACCGCGTTTTCGTCAAAGGAAACATTAAAATAACTATTTGCTAGTTGGATATAAATAAGAGGTAAGTGTAAACCGATAACGTGATTGGTTTCGGTTGCCAATAATTGATCTGAGCTTCATTTAAACACTCCGGAGAGAATTTATACAATACATTAAAAGTGACTAATTACACTCGCGCTTTGCCGCGATAACGGAATTAAAGCTGCACGGTTTAAATAATTTATAGACGAGGAAAGAGCTCATAGTTCGGATACTTTATTGATGTTCAATACATTTTTCTCCACATTAGTTTGAACAAGATATGAAAAGTTTCTTTCGAGTTAGTTTTTTTCTTATTGGAACGAAGTTCTTTTACGCGGCTTACAGTAGAGTGAAATGGCAATAGCCCAAGGTCGCGTCATATAACAAAATAGCATTCATAATGTGCCTACCAAATGCTACAAAATGGAATAAAGATAGATATAAAGGAGGTTGCTTTTGGTGCGACAAAAATACAGTAGTGTAATCAATTAAAATCTACATTTTAAAAAACGGTTTGTGTTGTTTGTGTGTAAACATATAGCAGTGGCAATCCGTTTGAAATAACCAACATGTTACATTGCTAACTTCATGCAAAAGTAATCATTGAATATACCTATAGTGAGTTGAGAAAACCGTTGACCGCGCACTCCACCTTACCTGCCTACCAGTGCCCTTTTTCGGGTTTTCGACGAATCCCTTTGATTGTCGCTTGACCAAACAGTATAGATCGACACGTAGTTGCCAGTATGCGCGCGTATCGCTTTTAACTTCCATCTACTATCTATTATACACTAAAAATGGTAATAGAAGACGGCAGAGCACTGCACTCGCAGTGAGCATGTTACACACATTATTAGTAGGCAGTAGGGTAAACGTCGACACAGATGTCAACAATATTAATTAAATGAGATCTTGTTTAGCCATTTAAATAAAAAATAATATATATAAATATCCTGGGACATTATTCACACACGACCATCTGATCCCAAACTAAACAGAGCTAGTACTATGGTAATCAGACAACTGATATACTACATTTCTTTTACAACCAGACCCAGGACAAACGGACATGTTCGTGCACACTAGTCCTGTCCTAGGTGGGAATCGAACCCACCACGCCAAGCGACTCGTCATTTAAGTGTGATCCGAAGACAAGTCTAAATACGATAATATTGACATGTTTTATTGGTCGAATATAATATGTATAATTATGTCGGTATATTTCGCCGCCCATCTTAAATTCGTAACGTTGAAATAAGAATTTTATTTTTTTTTAATTTTATCACAAACAAAAAACCGGTCCAGCCGTTTAGCAGTTCCGTAGCATAATATATGTAATAGCGTAATATAATATAATACAATATATATAGTCTGTTATTTCTGTTCAGTCCTGGCTGCAAATGGGCAAAATATGTTTAATATAGAGCACGTATTTAACAAGTCCGCTACGTTGGTGAAGAACAGCGCCACCGCCGCTGTAGTTATTCCGTTGTTTTTAATGCGGCAAATAAACGAGAAAATACAGCTGCGTGTAAAAGCGGACACGAGCTTAATAATGCAGAAGTTTCGCGTGAAAACAGCGTTATATTGTATGACGTTTTGGTGACGTCACACGCTTCGAGCCGATCGATGCGAGGCAGTCATATTGAAATAAGCAAAGGATCTGAACGCACTATTGCGTTACACAGATTTATTTATAACATAGACTGATGTTAAGCGGTAGGAGAATACGACCCGAACCAATCGTAGCTATCCCGTAAATAGACCGATAGATAGATAGCCCGTATGACTGGGTAGTTGCTGTTAAATTTGTTTAATTATGACACTAAAGGAAATTATAAAGTAATTGTTTCAACTCTCCTAGCAGTTATAGGGTAAGCATTTGCAATTAAACTAATACCAGAGCTATACTAAAAGGAATTGAATATTTTACTTGAATACTTTGTTTCCAATCATAGTCCATAAGTGCCTCCTCAATTCTGAAGAATGATTGAAAACCAAATATTAATCAAAACGTGACTTGATTTTTTTAAATAATAGTAATTATATTTTTGGGGCTTCTTAAATAACATAACTTAATTCAAGTGTAATTTAAAATATCGTAGCTCGTAAAAATATAATACTGTGTACAAAACCAAAGGAGTAGGCCTCCTCTAAGTCCCGGCGGGTCAGCGCGGGACGGAGGCGTCGCGGCGGACAATTCCTCATCCCCTCATAATAGCTTTTGTAATCTTGCGTTTAATTATTTTGCGGAGGTTGCGAGTTATTTCATCTTTTAATTTCGCTTTGCTTTGTGTATGCGGAAGATTTAAAATGTAATGTGGGACGAATGTACCATCACCAGTATGATCCAGCACTCACACATGAACGCCGTAAACAAAAACTAAACTTGGTGGTAGAGCTTTGTGCAAGCTCGTCTGGGTAGGTACCACCCACTCATCAGATATTCTACCGCAAAACAGCAGTACTTGTTATTGCTGTGTTCCGGTTTGAAGGGTGAGTGAGCCAGTGTAATTACAGGCACAAGGGACATAACATCTTAGTTCCCAAGGTTGGTGGCGCATTGGCGATGTAAGAGATGGTTAACAGCTCTTACAACGCCAATGTCTATGGGCGTTGGTGACCACTTACCATCAGGTGGCCCATATGCTCGTCCGCCTTCCTATGCAATAAAAAAAAAAAAAAAAAAACTAAGAAAATAATAAAAAAAGAGCATGAAAAAATACTCAGGGTGGTGCTTTATGCATATATATTATTAAATGCTCCTCGCACTTTATTGTATAGACCGAAAGACAAAAATAATACCTTATTGTGATTAGGAAATGATATATATATACCTATATATTTATTTGCATATATCTTATGATGTGTAACAAAATAGCATACAAACGGCGCCACAGGAACCACTTTTTGGTAGAGGCCTTTGCTTTTGTTTATGCGCTTTCATAGCAACGAGCTTTTGAGTGAATGTTTGAGTTTAGTTCATTAATTTACACATGCAGAGGCCCGCTGCCATGGCAGAGCCGCTTTTGCTGCGGCACCTTGTGTAAGCAAGCTCGTTATATACTTCTCTTTATATATAACAATAAAGTAAACACGTACGATGTCCAACGCTGGAAAAACTATAACATGATAAATATCTTTCAACTGATGAATTCTTAAAACATGAAGAACAAAGTTCGTAACATTTCTATTTTACCATGTTTTAAAGAGAGACCGCCTCCATCATACTTTAAGCGTTATGTGCAGAGAAAGTTTTGTTTATGTTCCAGAATTTATACAAAAAGAAGTAATCCGATGGACTAAGAACTTTCTAATCTCTGTGCCTGTGATGTAATTAGTTTCTGAATTGTCCTTAAAAGGTCAAAGTTTAAGCTCTAACACACACGAACTAGAAATAATTTGACTAATAAAACTATCCGGGGAAAGGTTGTTGCGACAACACATGTGGCGCGCCGGCGGTATTATCCTGCCGGTCCAACGGAATGAAACTAAATTAAACAACACCTGCATTAGTGACACCGTCAATGAGCGAACGTGAACTCTCTTCAAAGGACCACATCCGCGATTTACTAAAAAATACATTCTATAAACCATAAAAAGGTTTTAGAAAGTCGAAATCTATATATATAAAAGAGGATCAAATCAGAGTTTTCCAAAATTCCCCACCTAAGAGGGTGAAATAGGGGTTGAAAGTTTATACGGAGAGTTCGTCATTTTTTGTCTAAGAAGTATGAAATTTGATATACAGACTTTTGTTTAGAAATAAATAAATATGTTATTAAATATTTTTGAAAATTTACCCTCTAAGAGGGTGAAATAGGGGTTGAAATTTTGTATCGCGGGTCCGTCATTTTTTTATGTGGTGGTAGAGCTTTGTGCAAGCTCGTCTGGGTAGGTACCACCCACTCATCAGATATTCTACCGCAAAACAGCAGTACTTGTTATTGCTGTGTTCCGGTTTGAAGGGTGAGTGAGCCAGTGTAATTACAGGCACAAGGGACATAACATCTTAGTTCCCAAGGTTGGTGGCGCATTGGCGATGTAAGAGATGGTTAACAGCTCTTACAACGCCAATGTCTATGGGCGTTGGTGACCACTTACCATCAGGTGGCCCATATGCTAGTCCGCCTTCCTATGCAATAAAAAAAAAAAAAAAATATGTAAGTAGCTTGAGATTTTATATACAGGCCTGTGGTTGAAAATAAATAAATACGTATTAAAGTTTTCGAAAACCTACCCCGCAAGAATGTGAAATAAGGGTTGAGAGTTTGTATTTTAAGTCTGCCATTTTTGATGTAAGAAGCATGAAATTAATTTTAAAGTTTCTGAGCAAAAATAAATGCATACTTATTTTGTCACTGGAAACTTTAGTTTAAAAAAATGGTCTGATCTGCTTGAAACCTACTGTTTTACAGCTAAAATAGACCATAATTAGCCTATTTTATTATTTCTTACTGTATCGCGGGCAAAGCCGCGGGTGAACCGCTAGTATATATAAACAAAAATGTCAAAATTAAAACGTGGAAGTAAAATTATATTCATTATGTATTTTCAACGAGATAAAAATTTTAAGATACTTTATATTTTGTTTTGTTTATCCTATTATTTATGTAATGATTATTATTTACATTATGTACCAAAAATGTAATTTTCTTTTTTTTTCACTCGTGGATTTAAAATTGAGTTCGTTTTAATCAATGCCGGAAGCGTAACCGCAACTGGTGGAGCATAACAAAACGTCGCCCTTAGCAATCAATCAGTTCGCAAGCGATACGGACGCGATCAAGTGGTCGGGAAAATGATGAAAACTCATAAATAACCCGAACCTGCTGACTGACTGCTCCTGTGATATCTCACATTCACTATATGAATGGAGAATGAAGCCTTCTTCGATAAAGAATACAACTCACCGATTGTATTAATCAATCAAAGAGTATATTACAAACTGATTTCATTTTACTTGGTGGTAGAGCTTTGTGCAAGCTCGTCTGGGTAGGTACCACCCACCCACTCATCAGATATTCTACCGCAAAACAGCAGTACTTGGTACTGTTGTGTTCCGGTTTGAAGGGTGAGTGAGCCAGTGTAATTACAGGCACAAGGGACATAACATCTTAGTTCCCAAGGTTGGTGGCGCATTGGCAATGTAAGCGATGGTTAACATCTCTTACAATGCCAATGTCTATGGGCATTGGAGACCACTTACCATCAGGTGGCCAATATGCTCGTCCTTCCTTTGCAATAAAAAAAATAATATATTATCTAAATTTCATTAGCGTTACAATTCAATTTACAGTTATTATGTGTATTGAGTTGCAACCGGTATGATTTTTTAAAAAATAATGAGGTGACTCAGTTAGCGGTCACACTGATAATAATATCATGATAATTTTATATAATTGTATACATAACCTTGTGCACTGTTTATTACTGTGTATGATAAAATATATATAAAAATATTGACCACCATTAATATAAATTTAAAGTTATTTTATTCCTTATTTCCTATAACTAGATATCAGTTTCATCATTGGTTTGTTGATTTAATATATTTCAAAGTCAAACAGTCGTTCAAGGACAGGTCTCCTCTCGGCGTTTGTTTTCGCACAACAAGTCGGCCGCGTCGTGCGCGACTACTACTGGAGCGTTAAATTATTGCTGTGAGTCCATTGCGGACTCCACGCGCTCTCACCGAAGCGAACAACTGCTCGTGAAATATGACCTGAAGCCGCCGCCGCCGGCTCGTGAGCTGGCAGCGGTGTTGTTTGCTTGCTCGATGTTCGGCTCGGCTGATATATCGTTGCCGAATCGTGACTTACTCGCCGATTCGCACAATTACTAATGATATCGACGTACCTTGGCTTTTTGATCGTTTGAGAAAACAATACAAACTCTAATAAATAATTATATTGTGTTACATGTTTTAGACATGGTACAAATATAGTAAAAATAATAAACCACAACAAAGAAGTGTGTGTAAGATCGGCAAGACTTTGTAAAATTGTTTGTGGATAGTTTTACGTATATATGTCTTGTAAAGTAATGATTATTTATTGATATTAAGCTTTCAAATTAAACATAACATAGTTGTACATATTATACTTCGACGCAACTGTAAGTATTCATACATTGTTTGAGAAGAGTTCAGAGTAAGTCACGAAGAGCTATGTTCTTTCAACAGATACCTCCAATTGTTATAATATCTAAGATACAAATTAAAAGCATCCTAAAAATCGGTCTCGGGGATTCTGTGAACGTCACACAATATAAAGATACAATCAGAATGGCCACCCATATTTTCTAATGTATATACCATATAATAATACGTAATTCTCGCGATATCGTAGAGCCATAAAGTACATCTTCACAGTCGCGAGCCGAGTGCCGTGTCAGACGCAACAGTATGTGAGTAGACACAAGTGTAGGTCGAGAGCGTCGCCGGCCACTTGTCATAATATTAATACTCTTATTCCTCTGTTATTAGACGGAGAGCGAAGAGTCAATAAGGAAATGAAACAATCGAGTACATATTTGAAGTAGAATCAATCACACGGCTGGCGGCGCGCGGATTATTCCATGATTTCGTCTAAATCGAACTGTTCTGTTAATTATACAATTTGCAGATCAAAGGCGACGGGCGACGTTAAATATTGACGGACGCTTTCATGTGATTATAATTTTATACAATTCTTACGTCCAATTGTTTTCGATTTTATCACAATGAATTTAAATGCATTACTTATATATATGTCCTCGTATAAAATGTCTCGATAATATTAGTAGGTTTCTTTTGCTAGCAGTTTGATAAACTCGGTTATCTATACAGATCGCTCAAACGGATCTGTTCTTCAATCAACGTCAAACACCAACTCCCAATCAAGCTTTCGATCAGTCCCCCCGCTCTGCCATCCTACTGGCGTTTGGCGTTTCTGCGCTGATGTCAGTCTGTCTGTATACACTCCGCCGGTTCCTTCCAAGTGTAAACTAGACTTTTTCGATATGTTATTATTTTACCCCTAAATGAGCTGTAATTATAACAACTTCTTTTACTGAATAGCTCTTCTTAAAAAATGTGTACTTTTCACGTACAGTATGCTTAAATTCTTTACTCTCTTTAGTGACTGGTTTCTTATCAAAAAGTCAGATCTGTTGTTCGTTATTTAAACATTGCTTCAATTTCAAGTAAACACACTTATTTAAACTTAAATTGAAAGAACGACGCAAATCAAGCAACAATTTGCTTTCCGTATATAATTACAAATAAATTATGTTTATTATCTCAGAGCTGCTGTTCATCTCGTAGCGCAGAAGTATTCAAGACATTGTTTATTCATCTCTGCGGCAATTATTTTGAAGTGTTTTAAGTTATCTGCTTTTACTAACTTTATAATTGTGTATCAAATCATAATTTTGGGAATACAATTCGTTACATTCCGCCGATTTGGACGTCGCTTGAGGTTTATTGAATGCTTCATATACTTACATCCTACTTTTCATATTTTTGTTATTTTATCTACACTAAATACTTTTTTACGCTTGTTCGATAAGCATACGATGATTTTTTTTACCGACCTGATGAAAGTGGTCTCTTTCTTCTATAGAAACTGACACATACGAGTACAGGTTTCGGCTGTTCACCTTTCGTGGCAGGTGTCAGCCAAACTTCGAGATCTCAGTTGTAGTGTTCTTGACTCATTCAGACTTTAAGCCAGAACACGGTAATATCAAGTATAAGAGCTTGGCGATACCATTGATGATTGGGAACCAACCAAATGTGAGTACGTGCCCATTTTATTCTACCTGTCTATTAAAAGCGAGAATATGTTTATATTTTGTATACTAAATGATTTCGAAATCAATATTACATATGAAACATAGCGCATAGGTAGCGCTTGACGATTCTTAAGTACTTGTAAAAGACTATTTGATTTAAAAAAAATATTTTGTTTTGATATAAGTATGACTGATTATATAAGAAACGATTTATAAGTAGCTCTACTTATATTCGAAGTATCATATTTCAAAATCAAGAATAAACTATTGTATTGCATCGGAGTGTTATTTGAAATACATTTTTCTATAGCCCGGAGCGTATTGCAGTCGCCATTACTCCGGCGGAGTGTTCCCGAGGTGCTCCAGCAATTTCACCTCCTTCACTTGAACTGTTGCGTCTTGAAGAAAATATATTACAAATTGACTTTTATGGAAAAAAATAATTGATAACTGATTATGTAACCTTTTTATAACTACCGTCGGTAGTGTAAGTTAATTTGTTACATAAAAACACATGAACATATTAGAATACGGGAGTTTTACTTTTGCAGTCCGCTGTCAGCCACGGACTCAAGTTGAACAAGATAAAACTAAGAGAGCCTTCACACCTGACGTAAGTCAGCGTCAGCGTTACATACAATACTGTTTCTCCGTACCTACACTTCGTTTACCGATATACGCTACGAAGCTGTTGGCTGTCTTTAGCTCCCGTCATCGGTGACTATTATAATTACTATGTCCTTACGCACCATGAACACTGATCGGCTACTTAGCAGAACGGCTCGTCAGTCAACCGCTAAGCTTATACATAATGTGAACGTATAATGCAGTTCGCACGTTCTCCTATCTCTACGTTCACACGAGAACTGATAGTGAGCCTGTTAACATTTGGCGGCTAACTTTACTTCAGGTGTGAACACTTACTAAGCCTTTCGTTTTTAACTCGTCCCTTAATGCTATCAACGTTGTTAAGGGGGTGATTAGTTTTTTTATAGGATAGGTAGGCGGACGAGCAAATGGGCCACCTGATGGTAAGTGGTCACCAACGCCCACAACGCAGATGTTATGTCCCTTGTGCCTGTAATTAAAATAGCTCACCCTTCAAACCGGAACACAACAATACCAAATACTGTTGGAGGTTCCTGGCACAGGCTTTTCATATGCTTAAAAGGAGACTCCAACAACTTTATATTTAAGTACAAACTTGTTAAAGAAAATAAAGAATTTTTAATTAATTTAATTTAATTTTTAATTTTTTTTAAAAAAAATACTGCTGATTTGGGACCCCAGACGAGCTCGCACATACCTCTACCACCGAGTAATCAATGCTGTCTTCTTCTTTCGAATAAAATGTGATTATGACAGAATGAGAGAAATCAGTGTTAAGTTATACATCCACTAAACGTGTAACACTCAGCAAGACGTTACCTTTAATGCTATGATACCTTATTTTGATAGATATAAGATACGTAATCCAATCGGCAGTGAGCGGGCCGAGGGCGCCGCCTCCGAGTAAGTTCTGATTTATTGAATAAACACTATTGCATAAACTATTTTTTCCTATAATAAATCCGTTTTAAACATCAAACCTTTTTAATAAGACACTAATAACCAAATGCAATATTCACTGACTTTAATAATGTAACGTCACATCATTGTGACGACCCTGTGGCCGTGTTCTGTTTACTGCAGTGGTTGTAGTCGTGTAAAACTCGTAAAAGAGCTTTCAGGGAGAGCATTGTTGGATAGTTTACTTTCATTAGGCGAACACGAACTGTACCCTCATAAAATAATAGGCCTTTTATGTGGACATGCCTACTGGGCTAAGATATACCTGGGACATGAACGTTAGGTAGCTATTGGTATTGAAGTTTCTATTGATAAGGGATATATTTCATTAGTATTCACTAGTCTAGTTGTACATAAAGATCCCAATTTACACTCTGTGGCGAGACAATGTCATAAAGTCAACGACATTTGTTTTTAGGGAAAAACTGAGCAAAAGGTCAAGAAGTGTTAGGAACACTTCGACTTTACAAACTCCCGATGGGATTAGGGGAGCATAGTAGGTCGACGTCGAAATGGAATTGTATCGGCATATTACTTACACTGTATTGCGCGAGGACGGGCCGAGCTCATACTGAGTAATACTTTCGACAATTTCGTAAATGACGGAAAAGTTTTTATGTCTAACCAATATTATATGTGGTTCGAGATTAACTCGAAATAAAAATGTTACAAAACATATTTGTAAGAAGATGAAACGTTTGGATAGTGGTCGTGAAACAAATTGTATCGAAACAAACCGTAAATGAGATTTTATTCTTTTATCAGTCGATCTGTGCACTATCACTTATGGAACTTTGCGCGTATGTGGAATCTTAAGTAAATACAGTACAGTTACAGTACAGTACGTCTTGATGAAACTTACGAATTTTATATAATATTATTTTGTTTTAATATCAGACGGACAGGCGGAGTCATCTCAAAACCATTTGATTCGAGTAGTGTACAAAATCAAAATAAAGTTCGTTAAAGTATTTTTGTATTTCGCTTTGAAAGGTGAGTGAGCCGGTGTAACTACAGGACTTAACATCTTAGTTACTAAGTTTGGTGGCGCATTGCCGAAGTCAGTACATTTCTTAGTGCTGACGTCTGTGGGCGGCGGTGATCAGGTGGCCCAGTTCGCCTACCTATTCCATAAGTTTTAAAAACACTTCTACGTATCATAATGAAGTGCTGTGACGAAACTGTAATTACTTAACGAAACTCAACACGAAATAGAGATTCAACTTATCCATATTCATTACATCTTGTAAGTGGAGGAAGTTTTGCTATCACGTGCATTCAGATAAATATTAAAGCTAGCTGTGAATACGGGAGTAGGGGTGAGGGGGTAAGTGGGGGTGTCCGTACCGCACGGCGGTGTCTTTGAGTTGCAAATGTTATTCCCGTTTTAACCAGCACCGATGAAATAATTGTACAGTAGCGACGTGCTCACTTCGCCGTTCACGGAGACGGAACAATCTTGTGCTGCTAAATGTGAGTGTAGCAAGTTTGTTTGGCTGCGGAATTAAAAGTATTTTAGACTGGGTCAGAATTGTTTTCTATTTTCATGTTGTTGACGTTTTAAATGTACATACATATTGCTGGCATAGTTTGCCTGTATACCTATTTTAGAACATGTTTCTCAGCTTTATTTTTTTTTCATCAAGTTAAATTTATGTCGTATTTTGCTATATTATCGTGAATAATTTAAGATAAATATTTCTGTTTTCATTTTTACAAGACTTTCAAACCAGTAAATAAAGTTTTTTATCACCTTTTCTCATAAGGCGTGAGCACTAGAATCAGTCCTTAGAGAAATCATTCGGATCGTAAAGTTAGATCGAGAGGTTGTACCGCTGTAAATTGTACCCGGATTCAGATTCCAACGGATTTTGTTTACTTTTACCTAAACTTGAAACTCAACACAGGAGCTTTATTGCGTCGAAATTGTGTAATATAAAACTATTATGATTTTGTCCGATTGATTATTTATGTTTAGAAAAAAAATTATACATACGACCCAAGCAGGTTTCCTCATGATGACTAACCTTCACTACTAACAAGATATCAAATATAAACGCATGAAAATTCAATAGTGCTCGCCTAGATTTGAACCACCGATATCTTCAGTAGTGAATTACGATTGGCTGAATGGTAATGGTGATGATAAATAAATTAGCCCAGGAATAACGATTTTGCAGACTCGAAAACATTATTTCATATCCATCAAAATATAATCCATTAAAAATATAAATATTTATTAATAATTACCTTAGGATTTAATACTTAAGCAAGAGCGAGTGCATCGTTAATTATTAATTACGGAGTACTTTCGCTTAAACGTGGTAAATTAAGCGGGTTTTTAACTCACGGCTGCAACCTACGAACCCGAGTTAAATACGAAGAGTAAACTTTGACCGTTTAAGAGTAGGCAATGGCCAGATTTTTATTACTAAGTTAAACAGCTCCTGCATTATTTTAATTAGTGGATTACAACTCAAGTGATCGATAATATTACTGGTGGTGGGACTTCGTGCAAGCTCGTCTGGGTAGGTACCACTAACTCTCTTAACATTCACATCTCTTACAATGCCAATTTTTTAGGTTGGTGACCATTTACCACCAGGTGGCCCATATGCTCGTCCGCCTATATATTCTATATTAGAAAGAGATATCCGTTTATGTGATGATTGTTATATCGTAATAGAGATTGCCGCCATCTACTGAATGAAATTGAATAAGCTATTCCGAGGTCAAATTTTGGCCTTACAAATATACCGCCTTTCAAATACAGGTTTACCAGAACTAGGCTCAATGGCTTTAAATAGGGCTCTTTGAACTAGATTTATTTATTGATGAATTAAAAGCATAGAAAATTCAAATAAATAATACTAAAACAATTAAAATAAATAGACGTAAACGTACTGCGACGAATAGTGCATACTCCTTTTGTATTCTATTTTTTTGCGTTTTTGTTTCGTATTTTATCATATTATGTTACCTTAAAACCTTAACTAAATACAAATAACATTTAAAAATAATTATTATACAAGTCGTGACCGCGTGGAATGGTGGCAAGAATGCTAGCAGCATTTCCCCTTTGAATCGCAATTCCGATTCTCTGGGCGAAAAATGAACCAGCCCTCCTGTCACCAGTGGAGGCAATAAGGCGGGGGTAATATTTTGGATGAATTTTTTGGCACTATTACTCCAAGGTCCAAGCGTTTCAACTGCAAACGGAACAAAAATATAATTTGGCATAAGACACGAATATTTGTTACGTTTGTTCGTTTCAGCTTTTTCCGCGGCAGCTCCGACTTTTAACATTGTTTCCCTGATATGAGACGGGGCCAGTGTGTCAACACATGTTGCGTCCCACACAAGGGCCCGTCCCCGTTCCCAGGGAACCAACGTCAGTCCATCAGGTCTCTTGCCATCATCACGACTAATTCCATGAGGCTCAATAAGAGCAGGAACGTCAATGGTGGCAAAAGCCCTTTTAATAATGTCATTAAGAGAACCATGGCGGAAAAGCCTCCCTGAACTCTTTGGACAAGAAAGACCGTGTAAGCCGAAAGAGTCAACCTCTTTTCCACACGGGCACCTGTGCTCAATACACAGCTGCGTTCACAGCCGGAGATTTATTGATACGCGAAAACATTCATTGTCTAAAAGCGTCCCAAGATTTTTAGAAGGTACCGCATGTAACCAGTGACCTGACTCTTTAGTTGATAAAGCTAGAAGCCGTGCACGGTTTTTGGCACTTGTTAAATTTTGATTCAAACTTTGTTGTGTAACATGAACTAGTGGCGAATCCCAAAGTTTTTGTTTGGTAACTTCCTTAGGGATATCGTTATTAGGACATTTTACCTTCCAGTTTTCTATTGCCTCTGTAACATTTGTAATTTTCTGTGTATTTGATTTTAAAATATGTGAACAAAGGTCTGAAATGCTAAGTACAGAAGAGAGAAAGGCTGGAAGGGCAACACTTGAAATTTTCCTCACACCGATGCCACCATGCTTAATCGGGAGTGTAGCTTGTGTCCAGGAATACTCATCAAAAGATAAATTTAGAATTTTCTCTAAAGAATCTTTAAGGATGGCATCGATTTTATTGGTAAGGCCAGGAAATTTCCAGACTGGGCTCGCGCGTAGAATGTACATTAATTTTGGAACAAAAAGACAGTGTTTTAAAATAGTATAAGCAATATGAGAATTTAAGATGCCCCATCTGTTGACGTTGTCTAAAAATAATTTTATTTTATCATTTAAAACAGGTTCAATACCTTCGTCAAAAAGTGGTGCACCAAGAAGGCAAAGCGTATTTTTATGAAGGATTTTAATATTAGGTGCAATTTTAAAAAATAATTCCGTTGCCGAACAAATATCTTTTAAAGATAAAGTGTCTGTGAAGTAAATTTCACATTTTGAAAAATTTAATTTGAGACCAACTTTATCAAAACGTTCTTTAATTATAATTAAATCTTCAATAACATCATCCACTTTACCTCCTATGGTTCCATCATCTAGGTACCATATGTTTAATTTAGATTTTAAATTTGAGATGCAGCTATGGATACCTAGGCTGAAAAGAGCAGGACCCAATGGATCTCCTTGCTGAACGCCTACATTAGAATTAATTGTATTTTCGCCAAAAAAAAGCTTTGAGGATGAACTGTAACATTGCCAAACATAAGGGTAAATTTCAGGTAAGTAAGACGAGACTTCGTTAAGCAAGGTTGCTCTATCTACGGAATTAAAGGCATTCTTTACATCAACTTTCAGCAGTACTTCGGCCTCGTTTCCTTTTAGAAAGGTACGAGTCGAATGTACTGCGGCTTCACACCCACCTCTACTTCCAAATCCGAGTTGTATAGGTTGAAATTTAGGTTTTAAGGTGGAAACTATGTGCCTACAAGCTAATTTAGATGCCAAACGGCGGAAAGTGGACCCGATTGCAATTGGACGAATACTTCCGTCTTTTTTATTAAAGGCACAAAGTCTTGCACCATAAAGATGTGGTAAAAAAGATGAAATCACCTTACCGGATAGCATAAAATTGCATAGCTTAGTTATGTCACTTAATAGGGCCAGCGTCACCAGCTGAGGCACTCACAAGATCTTTAAGATGTTGTGGTGTGATACCGTCAATGCCACCAGCAGAGCCGCTTGAAAATGACATAATGGAAGCATAGGTGTCTTCATCTTTAACCTGTAAAAAAGTATTCTGAGAAGGTGGATTTGGAAGTACAGATGTTGGATTTGGTAAAGGATGTTTTTCGTGTAGGGATTCTAGCGTTTTATCATTAAATGGTGCGAGGGTATCACTAGAGAAAAGAATGCGAGCTGCGTTCTTAAGATCTCCATCCATTGCTTTATTTACAACATTTTTTTTAAATTAAAATTTAAAGGCCGTGATGCGAATTTGGGAAATTAAATTTCGGTATCCAGACTATTTTGTTTTAATTTGGTCGATAAGGAGCCATTTTTGGCTTTATCAACATGAAAAAATTTATATGAGAAAGTGAAAAGATTTTGCCACGCCGAATCACTATTTGAAAAACATTTTTGAAAACACTGGATAGAGATCTAGCTAGAGATATTCTCGCTCCTCTAGGGATTCTTTTTATGAGAGGAATATTTTGGTTGTATTTTGCCAATATCTGTTCAAACTGTAATTGTGAATTAGTGTCACTGTTTATATTAGTAGGTCTATTAAAAATAAAATCAGATGAATGTCCTAATGGAAGGCTGTGACAACGGGTCGTATGAATTTTTAAGCCTTTTTGGCTCTTGAAACTTCTTCCATTAAAACATTGGGGACATGATAAGAGGTCCGGCTGGGAAGGAACGGAATTACTAAAATTATTAGAACCCAACATGGTTCTATAAAAACTTAAAAAATAAACACATAACGTCACTATTTTGGCGATGGAGTGGCACTAGCACAGCACAGGATGTGTGGCCCGATGCAGGGGTGGCCGCTAGGCTGGCTCTGCGACTGCTTGGCAACGCCACACGCCTCCCTACTTCTGAGAACAAAAAGTGAAATTAGTTATATATTATTTGGTGAACATTTTTATTTGATAATCAGAATCAATTTGATGTCAATTTTAGAAAGAAAATAAAAATATAACTTAATTTTATTAAAATAAAATTAAGACAGAAAAAATTTTGACGTTGACATCAAATTTTTTCCTTAATACACATTGATTTTTATTATTACTTTTAAATTATGGCATGATTTCTTTTTTTTTATTAATATTATTTTACTCTGATTTATATTTTAATACACATTGTTTTTTATTGTTATAATTAAAGAAATGTTAAACTGGAGTGAGAAAAATTAGATCTGTGTAATAGCATGGTGAGTAAGCCTATAATGGTGACGAGTAATGTTAGTAGATGTGATATAAGGCAATAATATTATGTCTCATTTATATCAATTATTTTAAGACTCAATTTTTTGTGTGTGCGCCAACACTGATTGTCTTTCTATTTCGCCACTGACTCACTTGCAATACTTAAGTCACATCCGACACCATAGTGTATAATTTCCAGCTCCTGAATAAAAAATGCGATCGCAAATTTCTCGTAAGACAAACAACCGAACCCCGCCTTCGACCCTCGGAATCTTCAGGCTTATAAGTTGTCCACTTGACCAAACAGTTGCAATCGTGTCGTAGAAATTTTCACTCGGTGGTAGAGCTTTGTGCAAGCTCGTCAGATATTCTGCTGCAAAACAGCAGTACTTTGTATTGCTGTGTTCCGGTTTGAAGGGTGAGTGAGCCAGTGTAATTACAGGCACAAGGGACATAACATCTTAGTTCCCAAGGTTGGTGGCGCATTGGCGATGTAAGCGATGGTTAACATTTCTTACGATGTCATTGTCTATGGGCGTTGGTGACCACTTACCATCAGGTGGCCCATATGCTCGTCCGCCTTCCTATACAATAAAAAAAAGAAATAACGTAATGATTAACGACGCTTCAAAAACAACCGTGAACTATAAGTAATTAATTTAGCAACAAGATTATAATAATCCACTAAACACCTGCTTGAGGCCGT
Organism: Nymphalis c-album; assembly: GCA_963151315.1. Classification (NCBI taxonomy): domain Eukaryota; kingdom Metazoa; phylum Arthropoda; class Insecta; order Lepidoptera; family Nymphalidae; genus Nymphalis; species Nymphalis c-album. The sequence continues at coordinate 14,418,873 of OY720590.1, read as the reverse complement.
CTTTTATCCAGGCGAGAGCTGCTTACAAATTGAAACATGATCTATTTAAGGAACAAAAAGCGATGCAAATAAAACTTTTCTCGACCGCATTCGAGACGGCATAAGCTTTAACTGCCGAGAGAGTTTTATAATATTTACAATTTCTTCTCTACTAATTATTCTTCATTTTGCACAGCATCAGAACATCTTGTTGTGAATATTAAAACCGTTTGAGGATTTGTAGCTACTTTAGAATTGGAGTTTGTCCTCTCAGCGCTGCCTGAATATATTTAGTGAGGCAATTAAAACGAATAACAGCTGTTAAATTTTGTGTATCTGTTTTAATTAAACTTCAAGTTGAAACGTTTGAATAATAAAAACAAATTTAAAGAGACAAGTAGTAATAGCCAACTTGACCCCGTGGATAGAAACCGTCAGTCTATATTTGTGGGATGAAATTTAGCTTAATATCCAACTCGCATTTAACCCGTTGTGGTTCAAACCATCTGACTAAAAAAAGGTACACTTTTGCTCAGTTGGGGACGAGTTACTTTTTAACTTTTAACTTTTAATCCGGCAACGCACCTGCAAATCCTCGGATGTTGGAGGTGTCCATAAGCGGTGGAAGTCACTTTCCATCAGGTGAGCCTCCTGCTCGTTTGCCCCCTCTTACATAAAAAAAAACTTTATTAAGCATCTAGTATTTCAGTCTGGTGTGAGTCGGACTCTCATGACGCTGCATCGTGCACGCGCGCATACACATTTGTATATACAATAGAGGCGCTGTTTACGCCGTATTTATCACGCCATGTAAATCGTTAGCCGCATGCGTCGGGCGGCGGCGCGTGAAGCGGAAAATGGGACGTAGTCATTATGTTAGAGTATTAGGTGAGATGAGCAATTTGTATTTATTTTATGCAATGATATGTTAAAACGTGCCATTCCGTCACATACGGTAGACTCGTGCTTTAAATGATTGCACACTTATTGTATACGAATGAGAGCCTGTAGTCGTTGCGGCGTGAAATGTGACTGAAAGTTGACTTCGTGCATTCCACTTGAACCACATCGCGTGTTGTACGAAGATTTATTAATTTCGGCTAAATCTGCGACGGGCGATGCGCATTTTATTGAACTTTTAGTATATATTTGTAAGTATATATTTAGTAAAAGTGTATATTTTTTCTCATTGTTTTGTTAAATTAACCGAATAATGTATACTTAATCGGTTAGTTGACAATAAGTATTTCATTTAAATTTACTTTTCAGTTTTAAAAAGACACAATTTCCTGAATGAAGATATCGCTTGCAGTCACAAAAATAAAACGCAGGGAAATATATTTAAGTATATCGGAATAGATCTTGAAATGCTTTTTTCCCCCTGGACAATGGTTTGTTGCTCAATCTAGATCCGGGTGAAAATAGAACTAAAAATTTTATATATACTGAAATATTATACGTCTGCTCTTAATAATTTCTATAACTTACACGCGGCTGAAACCGCGGGCACAGCTAGTATATACATACATATATATTATATACAAATACATAAGCGATGCTTTTAATAATGTGACCATTACAAATGAAGTGTAACTGCAAGAAATCACTTCGTAAGCGGTATTAACATAAACATGAATAATGTAGGTTTTGTTACTTCAGGATACGAGGCGGGCGAGGCAGTGGACCGGCGCGGCGGGCGGCGCGGTGGCGGCGCGGTGGCGGCGTGGCCGGGCGCGGACGCAGCGGCGCACTGCGTTAATATTCATGCGCGCCGCTTAGCGCGATTATGCGCGATGAATATGCGAGTGGACACGTGCCCTTACTTATACAACTATATAGCTCTGCTTGGTTCACGTGCAACGTTTAATTACATGATTTTTGGAAGAAAATATTACCACAAGTAACTAGGTCGTTGCTTAAGTTTTGGTGTTGTTGTACGTTGTGTATTCAAAAACAAATAATAGGTAATCACTTGCAAAGTTAAAAAAAGAAAAAAAAACGGAATGGTAGTAATGGTAAAAATATTTCAGCCTTGCGGTCATTAACCAAGTGTTTGAAACGCGCAAAATTGCAATATTACTGCAGACACTGTGAGTGAGTGCATGCTGTTTCATTTGTTTTATCGAGCTTTTTTCTGCTTATATACATATATTTATTATATATAAAGTAAAGCATCGCCATCTAGTGGACATATAAAACGAGTAAAAAGGTTTCAACGTTAGTGTCCCTGATAGTATTACGATTCTTAGCGCAGAGAATAATGAGGGCGCCGTGATCGATGCCCGGTCATTACTCAGCGATAAGGACACGCGACGCGCCGCGCACTAACGTTGATAGCAAATCACCGACGTCAGAGGGAGGGCGTGTTTAGCGTGACGTTTTATCTCGGTAAGTTCTCATTTGTTCTCGGTAAGCTCGCGAACTGAAGCACGCTTCGGTTGCTAAATGTAAAAGAGTTCGTGGTTTTGTTGGCGTTTCAGATCTGTGTGATTAATGTTTAATTTGAAAGAAGCCACTGGTAAAAATAAGAATTAATTATGTAATATTAATACTCGCGTATTGACATTACCGTATCTTAGTTTTGTGGCTATTTTTTCAGGATTGACACGATATTAATACAGTTGAAATTTTAAATTGATCTAAACTTATCGCAAGTTAAGGATGGAACCAGCAATGAAATCACTTATCATGATATTGAAATTATTATTTAGCATATATTAAAATAAATTAGAGGATAACATTGTAACAGAACACTCCACTTAGTTTATTTATCTTAAATTGCATCCGTAATCTTAAGTGTAAGCTCCCCTACAAATAGCGCTGTCTCCTGAATGCGGGTTGGCGCATAATGCGGCGTATTGTACGAGTACGAGTACGCCGTACGCTGTACGGAGCGCAGTCCCATCTATCACCAGCACGACGCTCACCATCCTCTGTCAGATTATTGTTAGCTTAATACATAATACCTGTGAATTTATTATATCATTTATATTAAATATTTTTATGACCTTAACGGCGACTGTTACTAACTACACGTAAAATGCCATTTTTATTTACAGTATTTAATTTCATTTTTGACAAGCAATCTGGAGTATGTAATGAGTTTTATGAAATAAATTAACCATATTATGTCTAAACCAATGTATAACCCTGGTCTCTCTCCGGTCGTGTTGGACTGTGAGCGGAAGACAGTGCATCTTTGTTTGTGTAAGCAGTACGAGTAATTGTCAAAAAAGCTGTTTGTATTTTTTATTTATATACATTTGTGCAACCTAAAAATTAATAAAACGTTCAGTCATAGCAGCACCACAATATGGCAAGTTGGGCAAGCACGTCTGGGTAGGTACCACCCACTTATCACATATTCTACCGCAAAACAGCAGTACTTTGTATCGTTGTATTCCGGTTTTAAGGATGAGTGAGCCAGTGTAATTACAGGCATAAGGGACATAACATCTTCGTTCCCAAGGTTGGTGGCGCATTGACGATGTGAGCGATGGAGTTCTTACAATGCCAATGTTTATGGGCGGTGGTGACCACTTGTCATCAGGTGGCCCATGCACTCGTCCGCCTTCCTATGCAATAAAAAAATGTAACAGTTACAAAGTATAAGGACAGGAAATTATATGCGCATGCGAAACATTCGTCTCGATGTTCCGACCGCTGCAGCTGTTTCGGTTCAGGGTTTGTGTGCTCACTAAAACCCAGCAGGCGGTGCCATGATATTTTTTATTTAGTTTCAAGTTAATTGATGAACTGTATAACGCCTCTAGGACAAACAAAGAAATATTGTTTAGTATGTTTAGGTAATATTGGATATATGAATATGAGGATTATTCGAAGATTTAGAATATTTAGATGGAAACTCGAATATGGCCGTGCTGGTACTTGAGATAGCCGTGCCGATAAGTTTTTTATTTGAAATAAAGTTGTCGAAAGTAATGCGATTACTGGTGACTAACTTCTGCTAGAAGTTTCTACAGTTGCAGTCAAACTGTTAAACTACACGAATTTTGTGAAGTATTCGAACACGTGCGGTCTTGGTGACCGCAGCCGGCAGGTCGCTCACCCTAGAATTTAATCAGTTCTCCGAAACTATTGGATATCCGACGAGCTAGAGAGGGTGATGTTAGATTGAGTTCAATATTTTTAAAAAGTATTTGGTTTTGCTAAATCTCTTAAACGGGATAACTTTTAAAGAACTTCATCCTTAAGGAGCAGATGTCAAAAGAATTAAGTAAAATTATTATTTATGAAAAATAAAAATAAAAGCATTATTACAACCCAGTTTATTTAAAACAGTTTTAAATAAACTGGGTTGTAATAATGTTTTTTCCAACTATTTACCATTATATCTAGCTTATATGATCACGAGAACCTAAGTGTCAATCTCAGGTAGGCCAATAAAAGGGTTTTACTAACAAGGAATTCATAGTTACAGCTTGGAGTTAGTAAATTAGCAATTGTATTTCTGTACAACGAAAAGCTTTCCAGTTCGATAACACAATTGGATCGGTTGTGCAAATTTCCATCTCGATGACTTATGAGAATCAGGCTGTGGAGTACAACCGTGTTGATTACTTCTCTTTGAGTTTTCGCGCTGGCGAAATCTAGTGAAATAATTAATATTGTCATATTCTCTTTCCACTGATTCACCCGCGTGTGAGAGGTGGAGGAGGAGTTATGGCTTCTTATTTAACAACAATCGGTTGAGTAAGTAAGGCGTGGAGGCCGAACCAAAAAACACTCAGTATCACATTTATAATATTAGTCCGGGTTAAAACACTCTATATCCCGCATTCATTAAATAAAGTTCTAAATTTCGGTCAAAAACATGTAAAGCATGTTTAGTAATATTAAATCTGCCGACGCCGGGCTGTATTATGACCGGGCAAAGGTGTCGGCGACATTCCAGCGGCTCCAATCTAGGAGGAATGCCGTGTCTCTCGCACGGAGGATTTATTGGGAGTGGAAATAGCTTTAGCGTTTCGGGTTTCCTTTATTCTTACAATATAATATTCTAAGTTTTAATACTTAAGTTTTTTAGATACAATACCAAAATATTTTTTCATATCCGTAATTTTACATTACTATGAAACTAAATTGTACAAAAGGGTGGATTTAACGCTACTGCAATGTCTACCAGCCAATCTCAAAATAGATATGAAGAATTGTTTGTTTGTAGAAGGCGTGCCAAATGAAAGTAAATATATATTATTAAATAAATATAAATTCGGTTAGTACATCATTATTATTAAAAATATATATTATAAATTAAATACATCATTCTAATAATACTAACACATTACATATATACATAAATGTACATACAGTAAATAAAAAACTACGTTATGTAAAAATAATATTTTGTTTATTGAAAGAATTATTTCATCCGACGCGACGCTTAAAAGCTTTCCTTATAGCACGGCAAATCTATGAACTTACATATATAAGAGTATAATACAAGTAATACATAACATTCGAAAGCTATGATTTTGTTTAATATAATATTCTGCGACATTATTCACACATTTGGTCCCAAACTAAGCAGAGATCATATACACAAATGTCTGTCGTGGGTGAAAATCGAACTCACAACCTACGGCGCGAAAGGCGCGAGTCGCTTAATACAATTGTACTGAGTAGTAATATAGTTTAAACAAATTAAGACAGCAGTCGTAGCAGAGAACCTGAGAGTGTCGTAGCGAGTGCTACGAAATTGAAGACTCGCAGCTAACTGCTTCAATAAGCGAGGCGCTTCGTAAAACCGAGTCGTGGTTAAATATTTTATGAAGAACGCGCCAGACTTCGTCTTTATTTATGACACTAAAAAGTTATTTTATGCAAACACGAGGTACAGTCTAACACATTGTGATTTTGACATATAATTATGTAATAGGATGCTCGGCAACTCATTTCGTATTCGATTGTATTTTTTTACAGCCACTTAGTATTTAATTGATGTCTATACTTTTGACAGTAGATGACATAGAAAGACTTGTCATTCAATAATTTCGATTGATTCTTTGGAATAATTCTTAGTGTATTGTAATTTAGCATGGAAACCAATAAACAATATTTTCTATATTGTATTTTTTACTATCATAAAGTCGAAAATACTGTTTAAAAACAACTAAAATATCAAGTGTATATTATAGTGATATGATGTGTTGACAGAACGCCAGTTGCCAATCTGTTTTGCAAAAAAATTGATCCGGCAATTTTGAAGAGGGAAGTCAGTTGATGCTGATGATGACACAATAAAGGCATTAATAGATACGATACGGTACATAACAGTCATGAGTTCGCTGAGAGATTCAATTTTTTTTGAAATATTAATATTTCAAAAAAATTGCGTAAAATTTTGAAAACAAAATGACTTTCCGAACATTTTATGTTGTTAATATAATATTGCATTTGAGTAAGGACGGGATGAATGGCTAGTGTTATTTAGAATTATATCAGAGGATTAAGTAACAATAGTAATTCGACCTCTGAGCTTTAAAATAGAACAACGGCGTGTAGTTGACGCAGATTCTGATATCAGAAACATCGCAGCGCTAATTTACATACAATGTACAATTTACATGTAATGGTTTGCTCGCGGGAATTGTTGCAAAATTAAAGTGAAACTCCTCTTAGTGACGATAACAGTACCTAATATTTGATACTAACGTTTACATATGTCGCATTGTTAGTTATTTATTAGATACATTCGGTACATTTGCATTCATAATAAACAATATCTTAACATAATTTAATATTGTACAAACTATGACCACGGTCAGTATCCAGACTGGTAGTTCCAGAGATTAGTTGTCATGTTCAAAGAAATAACAAGCTTTTCAAATTTTGTATAATAATTATATATACACAGATGTATTTATTTGTAAGCCATTGATTAAACTACGTACAATTATAATTACGCCCTAAACCGTATTACATTTTGTAGGAGATTTGACATCTTGGCGAGAGCTTGAGGATCAGCCAATATTGGTTTTGCTTAATCTCGAGACCCAGACTTGTTCCCTTCTAAGGGCGTTTACTTTGTTTTTATTAAAAATAATTTTCTCGGTCGTGACCTTTCAGACTGACAATTAACAACATTCCTGTTGGCGGAGGTTGTTTGCGAAAATAAACAGCTCGAGATAAAATACAATTTCCTGTATAAATAAAGTGTAAAATTTCTTGTTTATCTTTCGCCTCGGCGCGACTCCGCGAGTGGGTTTTTATTAAATTTGACGTATCGGTTGACCTTTGATACATTTAATATTGCACTAGATGTTAATAAAGATCGAAAGCGGATTAGCTTCGAACTTTACATTGTTTATGTAAATTTAGTATTTTTTATTTAACATTTGTTCGTCACAATCGTTGATTACTAATCTATGAATATTAGATTCGTCACTATTTGGTGGTAAGGCTTTGTGCAAGCACGTCTGGGTGGGTACCACCCAATCTATCAGATTTTCTACTACTTACATTTCTTACACTCTCAATGTCTAAGGGCGATGGTAACCACTTCAGGTGGCTCATATGATCGTCCGCCTACATATGCTATAAAAAAAAAACTAAAATCATATTTATAAGTTTTACTTCAACCCGTGGCATAACTGAGTTTATGGATTTACTTTAATATTAGGTAATTTACATACGTGTGATAAAAAATTCCTATCATCCCACAAACCCACTACTAGGCAGAAGCATTACGCTACTACTACTAAATTGCGTTTGATACAATAATGATACAATTTTATCTCAGGTAGGCAGGTGTACTCACGATGTGTTCATGTACCCCTGATCTGGAGAGGAAATATAAACACATCTGAGGCAATTGACAACTGTTCGATGCTCGCTGGGATTGAATTCACTATTCTCGGTAGAAATCTGTAGTTGTAAGATAGATAGAATCTATAGAATCTGATAGAATCTGATAGAATCTGATAGAATCAAGATAGAATCTGTTCCGTTTTCTTACACTTTGATACATCGCTACGAGAGATCACTACGAGGAGACATAGCTGACATAACTGACTGTGGAACATTAACTTTTGGTTATTGATTTTATATGACAACAGAAAAGGTTACATATTTAAGAATTATCATTTTTTTTTTCAAGTATAAGTTTATATCATTTCAATAATAATAATAGTTAATACCAAGAACATACAAACAGTATGAGCTCACTTTAAGTATACACATACTTATTGGCTATTTTAGTATATTTCAATGAAGTGTGAGAATGTAATCAACTTTTTTTTAAATTTAATTATAGATTAAAACGAATAGATTACAGCTAAGGAATAATACAAGGCTCAGTTTTCTTATTCCTAGCTTGTTGAAGGCTCTTAAACAACAAAACACTGTAACTGAAACTAAAAGGCTTGAACTCGGCGAAACTTACGATAAAGTTTCGTACTCTCCAAAAAATGTCTATATTGGTTTCAAGCAAGTTTTTGTCGTCGTTTTTCGTAGCATTTTGATTTTTATTTGAAACTGAACCTGACTGCTTCGGTCGCAATTATTTTGGAGTAAGCAAAAAAACTGTAACATTTGGGTAACGACTACACGGGTTCAGTGATTATAATAATTGTGGCATAAAGAATATAGTTGATAAAAAATCCCATATATATATAGTTAGGAAACTCCTTGGTCCATACAACAGCGTTATTAAAAAAAAAAAGAAGCGCGGCATTTAGCGCGCTAATTGTAATCGCCGCCATCTTGTTGGTGCATAGAAATGTAACGTAATTAATTAATTATTGGCGCGACTTATGATTTGTAATATGTTCAATTGTGTTATTGGGATTTATAAAGTAATTGAGTGAGTAATTAACATTAATTTATATGAATTGGTGTTTGATTTATGAATAAATCAATTCGAGGTCCTTATAAAATCAATTTTCACTTCTGGATGCTAAATTCAGAAGTGGGATAAAGATACTTTTCCAAGCCCTTTAGGCCATTTATCCTGTACAATTCGAATAGTTGAAATGTAATAAAGAAACGATTATTAGTGTAGCGTTTATGATGTTTAAATTTTTGTTAATTACTCTGAGTAATGAACAGCGTAGTTCTTAGAACAAGTCGCGTCAATATGAGACCGATGATATGTAGCGGGTTGAAGTTCGAGCACGATTTTAATGTCGTTCTCGCCATAGTAAGTCGGTTTTCGCACAAACCGACCTATAACATGTCTTAATTGAAAAGTGATTAACGTCGTTGGAGGAATAAACCGTTCATCTTCACGTGGGACGCATCCGCGACCGCGGGTAACGAGTGGCTATGGTGGAGCATCGCGACTTAGCGGCACTGTCTCCGACATAGCGATGGCGTTCCGTGAGTGCAGCTGTGAACCACGATGCTGGTGCGACCGATTGTATCATTGATGCGATACGATCTATCAATATTACGGTGAGATCAAACCAATATTTTTAATCGTCATTTAAAATTTAAAGCCAATGGAGGGATAATAAGTGTTTGCCTCGCATTTATAATTGTTTTAAGTGATGTCTTTAAGCATATTGTACTGTGCTCTTCGATTGAAAGTAAAAGAATGTACTGGCCCTACTAGTTCCATTAGTCAATCAAGTGTTCTCAGCACTGTTCAAATATTTTGTATTTTCATTGATATCGTGATATTTTTAATGATATTATGGTAGGGTGCGAAATATTCAAAGATTTAGTGTTAATATGACCGCGAAATAATTTAAAGTTTCTAAAGTTTATGACGTAAAGAATTATTACTCACATGTATGTACCCTCAGTTAATTTAGAAAGTAATGTTTCATCTCATAGTACTAAAGACCGAATTTAAATGAATGATTTTACCGCCTTGGCAAGTGTAGCGTAGGACGCCCTCCGACTAGGTGGAGTGACGAAATACGAAAAGTGGCTGGTAGCGGTTGGAAATCGAGAGCTAAAGGGCGAGCTCTGTGGCATGCCATTGGAGAGTCCAGCAGTGGACGAGAAAAGGAAGATGATGATGATGATGATGATTTTACCGTTATTGATACCGAAGTGTCCCTAGCTCATAAAGCGGAAATTGTTACTTTGTTTATTTGTTATTCAAGATATTTTATCATTGATATGGCTATTTGGGCCATTATGTATCAGTGTGTTAACGAGCGATAGTTCTCTTTAATTTAGTTACTACGTTAATACTTACGTCATTGTTCATGTGGGTATTACTCTATGTTGCCTGCTATAGTCAAACAATCGTTCTTGGCAGTACGCTTGAGACGAAGTACAACTTGCAATTAACTGTACGTTTAATCTTACGACAAAAGTTAGTTCTTTAGAATTTTTAATAGTTAAAGTTGCGAGACCTTTGTCGATGATTTATAGTGAGATAGAGATCGATGTTGATGACATCGATAAGATTCGCGTAACTACTTCCGAGAATACCATGTGTGTGTTTACCTGGTACCCTTGCGGGGCAGCCAGAACGTCACGGAGGTGACCATGTGTGTGTTTACCTGGTACCCTTGCGGGGCAGCCAGAACGTCACGGAGGTGACCATGTGTGTGTTTACCTGGTACCCTTGCGGGGCAGCCAGAACGTCACGGAGGTGACCATGTGTGTGTTTACCTGGTACCCTTGCGGGGCAGCCAGAACGTCACGGAGGTGACCATGTGTGTGTTTACCTGGTACCCTTGCGGGGCAGCCAGAACGTCACGGAGGTGACCATGTGTGTGTTTACCTGGTACCCTTGCGGGGCAGCCAGAACGTCACGGAGGTGACCATGTGTGTGTTTACCTGGTACCCTTGCGGGGCAGCCAGAACGTCACGGAGGTGACCATGTGTGTGTTTACCTGGTACCCTTGCGGGGCAGCCAGAACGTCACGGAGGTGACCATGTGTGTGTTTACCTGGTACCCTTGCGGGGCAGCCAGAACGTCACGGAGGTGACCATGTGTGTGTTTACCTGGTACCCTTGCGGGGCAGCCAGAACGTCACGGAGGTGACCTTGTGTGTGTTGTCCTGATACTCCTCAATGCGGAGGTTTATCAGAGGGCCTCGGAAGTGGCTTCTTGATTTGTTGTTACTTATGTGTTGTCCTGGCGGAAGCCAGAGGGCCACTTTCGAGAGCTTCTTGTTTTACTGTTGCTCATACTATGTTTGCCGACATCGTTCATGAGTAGAGCTCCTCATTGACGATGCCTTGTTGCTTTGGTTACCCTTTGTAAGGGGATTGCTTGAGTGCACGCTTGCGGTCCGTTTGCATTGAGTATCCAAAGCCAAAATAATACATCTCTACAATGTTGTTTTAACATTTTCAGAAGAGAATGAAGTTGATGAGGAACCATCAAGTGAGGATGGACTACAAAGAGACCCTGCTGCAGAAATCCAAGCTGACGAGGCCGTTCAGCTGTCAGGAACGGCCGTCTTAGAGGAAAATCCCTCTCAACCTAGTACATCGGCGCGATGACGTCAGGTGGAAGGGATAGCAACACGAGAACGGAGCTATAAGAACGAAGAGCGTATTCAAACAAAATTAGATGTGTAATTAAAAGGGTCGTTGAAAGTAGTAGAAGTAATGGATGGCGATCGTTATATCACGAAAATTATTAATTGGCGCGTTCATGGATTTCTGTTTGACCTAAAGGTTGACTGGCAAATAATGTCTTTAAGCATTAAGTCCGCCTATTTTTCTATTTACTTTGTTGTGGTTAATAAAGCCTAAAATAAATAAATAAAAGCTCTGAATCAGAATCAAATAGAAATACGCCTATGATAGATTAAGAAAAATGGCAGCGTATCAGTTCAGATTGATGTAGATGATAAATTTCAAATTAAAAGTTGTGGTAGAAACTCGAGTAAGGGGACTCTAGAGGCCATAGTGAGTTGAGTAGTGTTCGACCGTTCCAATAGCTATTATGTAGTTGTAGCCCGGTGAAAATCTGTATCTCTTGGGGCCATCTAAAATGTCCGTGGGTGGAAGACGCGCGGAGGTCTGGGTCTGTAGAGACCATACGTATGGTCACCAGGGGATGGCACACGGGTGATCCAAGGGGTCTGATCCATGCGTTGGATGTGAACAATGCGATGGCTATTCGGCTAGACAGCCGGGGCGCTAGATGTTTTACTCGGGAGTTTCTTGAGTGGATTTATGAAAGCTGTGTAAAGTTGTACTAACTCGTTTTGCAATTTTGTTCGAGCGACTGTTATATGTAGCTCTGGCTGTCAAATTTTATATTTCCTATTGTCTAGTTTGATGTCTGTACTTTCCCCCTAAAATGTAGTATGTGGTCAGGAGTGACCGAGCTAAGTGATACTGTGTGACAAACAATGTTTCAGAATAGCACACGAGGCTGGTGCTTAAGTGCTTCGGGTGCGATACATCAGTCAGCTTACCACTGGTATTAAGGGGTGACCATCTTCAGTCAGTGGGCTATCCAGCCTGCACGAACCTAGAGCTTCGTGTTCAAATTGTCTGCGCGTGACGCGTGGCGCGAATGGAGCGTCACGGACGCGCAGGCGTTCACCTCTTCGAGTCTGCGCGTGACGCGTGGCGCGTGTGGAGCGTCATGGCCGCGCAGGCGTGTTCACCTCTTCGAGTCTGCGGGTGGTGTGTGTAGCGCACACGTCGCGTGGTGCTGGTGGCCTAGTGTCACGAGCGCACAAGCGTGTTCATCTGTTCAAGTCTACGTGCGGCACGCACGACGCGTGGTTCTGGTAACCGAGCGTGACGAGCGCGCAGGCGAGCTTTTGTCGGTATGGTCTCTATATGGACTAACCATGTGTGATAAGCACGCAGAGATGACGACGTACCTGATCCTATGGCAGACCTACCGACAACAATATAATCCTGACACCGAATTCTCTGAAAACACTATGGCAGCTTCGAATTGACTGCGAGCCTGGACAACAATACCTACGCAACGAGGACGTAGCGATGTCAGGAAAGGCCGAGTTAGGAAACTCCTTGGTCCATACAACAGCGTTATTAAAAAAAAAAAGAAGCGCGGCATTTAGCGCGCTAATTGTAATCGCCGCCATCTTGTTGGTGCATAGAAATGTAACGTAATTAATTAATTATTGGCGCGACTTATGATTTGTAATATGTTCAATTGTGTTATTGGGATTTATAAAGTAATTGAGTGAGTAATTAACATTAATTTATATGAATTGGTGTTTGATTTATGAATAAATCAATTCGAGGTCCTTATAAAATCAATTTTCACTTCTGGATGCTAAATATATATATATTTTTTTTTATATATAAAGAGGGGGCAAACGAGCAGAAGGCTCACCTGATGGAAAGTGACTACCACCGCCCATGGACATCTGCAACATCAGAGGAGTTGCAGGTGCGTTGCCGGCCTTTGAGGAAAGAGTACGCTCTCTTCTTGAAGGTTTTTTAAAAAAAGTTCAAAAAGCATCTGCCTGAACTTCTTTCGCTGGTTCTTATGATGTCTTAGGTATTTGTTTCCGAACCGGCAGTATATTTGATGAGATCCAAGGAACTATAATATTGAATAAAGATTTAGTAAAGTATTCGTTATTGTTAGGTTAATTTATTAATTGTTATCCAATAAGGTACAAATATCAATATCAAACGAAGATATTTGAATAATAAGTTTTATGAATATTTATTAGGTAATAGGAATTGTTCTATAATTCAATAATAACGGTTTTTAAAGTTACAAAAGAGTTTTTAGTATCGTAAGATTTCTGTTTCTGTTCTGTTCTGTTTTCAAATGAATTCATGAAATGACGTTATGACAAAAAATGCAGCGAATTGTAAAATAGACGCGAATAGAGATGGCAATTGTGACTTGAAATAAATGCTAGAAAATGGAATAACAGTTGTTTTTTTCAATAATTGAACGTGTGGGACTATTTTGTCCACATTCTTAGCGGCCCAAGAAGCAACGTCTTAAGCACCTCTCGCGAGCCGCACGCGCCGATCGGACAATCCTTTGTCTACGCAACTCGCAAAACAACGCCTCAGTTCGCCGACGGCTTTCATACGCTTGACCCGCTCGCGCTCGCTAATAACTTTGCTAAGCAACCTTAGACTTTATTCCTATACGCTTAAGACTGCTCTCATAATTTCATACTTATTTTCTTCTCATCTTTATAATTTCATCTGCTTTCCTATCTGTGCTTGTGTTCCTAATTCTTGTGCTTGTGTATCAATGTACTATAAAACTATATGTGCCTTCTGACTTTTATGTGGACTTGTAATATAGACATTATACAAGTAAGTGACTTTTATTTCTAGTGTAGTGTAAACTAGCCACATATTGGTGACCCCGACGAGGACAATTAATATTATAAAGTACACAAGTGAGTTAGACCGTTAACCCGCAAGGTCATAAGGACACGGAAAATTTTGAACGAAGACCGTTAAAATGTCACAAAGCGACGCGACCGCAGAATTGTGTAGGGTAGGAGTCAAAGTACCCGAATTCTGGCCTGATCGCCCAGATGTTTGGTTCGCCCAATTAGAAGCGCAATTTATAGTCGCTAATATAACAGCAGATACGACCAGATTTTATTACGTGATATCACAGCTGGGCAATCAATACGCAGCGGAAGTATTAGACCTTATTAAATGCCCGCCTAAGGAGAATAAATACGAAACTTTAAAGTCAGAGCTTATTAAGCGTTTATCGGCCAGTCAAGAGAAGAAGGTGCAACAGCTATTAATGCATGAAGAGCTCGGTGACCGTAAGCCATCACAATTCTTACGTCACCTTCAAAGCTTAGCGGGATCAGCGGTATCAGACGACTTCATGCGCACGTTATGGTCAAGCCGACTTCCACAGCATGTTCAAGCTGTAATTGCTACCCAGACTGACTCGCCACTTAGGAAAATTGCAGACTTGGCAGATAAAGTTCACGAAATCGCACCTAATACACCTCAAGTTGCTAGCACCAGCGCGATTCAACGGGATTCCACTAGTCCAGCAATCTTAGAAATGATGATGAAGAACATGGCGGACTTGACGCGACAAGTTGCTGCGCTTACAGCGCAGATTTCGAGATCACGTCCACGATCACGATCTTCCAGTCAGCGCAGAAGCATATCCAGACATCGATCGCCCTCCGGTCCGCGTATTTGCTGGTATCATCGAAGATTTCGCACTAAGGCGTATAAATGTACGAGCCCGTGTAGTTTCAACGCGGTAAACTCCGAGGACAGCCGTCAGTAGCGGCCAGCGCCTGTCCTGTCTCCTCTGGCCGCCTCTTCGTAACCGACCGCAAGACGAAGACGCAGTTCCTCGTAGATACGGGATCGGACCTGTGCGTCTTCCCGCGCTCCGCGGCTAAGGATAAACGGAAGAAGAGTGGGTATAGCCTTTTTGCAGCGAATGGTTCCGAAATACCAACCTACGGCTTCGCACATTTATCCCTCGATCTCGGCCTACGTCGAGATTTCTCATGGAGGTTTGTAATCGCTGATGTAACCAAAGCCATCATAGGTATAGACTTCCTTTCATACTATAACATCTTAGTCGATTGTAGGCATCATAGACTTATAGACAATACCACTTCATTAGCCACTGACGCTTTCCCTGTTAAGCCTAATGAAAGCGTTTCGTCTATCAAAACTAATTGTTATAGTGTCAATAGATATCAAGCTATTTTAAAAAATTACCCTGACATTACTAGACCAGCTGGTAATCCTAAAGACTGTAAGCATAACACAGTACATTATATAAAAACTACTCCAGGACCACCAATCTCTAGCAGACCCCGTCGCTTACCACCTGACAAGTTACAGATCGCCAAACATGAGTTTAACGAAATGATCAAGAACGGTACAGCCCGCCCGTCCGATAGCCCTTGGTCATCGCCTCTTCACCTGGCACCAAAAAAGGACAACGGATGGAGACCATGCGGCGACTATCGAGCTCTCAATGCAAGAACGATACCAGATAAGTATCCCATTAAACACATACAGGATTTTAATTTGAATCTTTTTGGATGTACAATATTTTCTAAGCTCGATCTTGTTAAGGCATACAACCAAATTCCAATTTATGAAGGTGATATATGTAAAACAGCCATCGTTACACCATTTGGTTTATACGAATTCCCAATGATGACATTCGGACTTAGAAATGCGGGCCAAACATTTCAAAGATTCATTGATGAAGTTACTAGGGGCTTAGATTTCTGTTATGGTTATCTGGATGATATCCTGATTTTCTCTCACAACCCAGAAGAGCATGAACGCCATCTTCATGAAATTTTCAGGAGGCTGAACCAGTATGGAGTGCTGCTATACATTTCAAAGTGCGTTTTTGAAGGATCCCAGGTCACCTTTCTCGGCTACACTGTGTCTGCTGAAGGGATCCGGCCTCTTGAAGAGAGAATAGAGGTAATCAAAAATTTTCCTGAGCCCAAGACCATAAAGGAGCTGCGAAGATTTCTCGGTATGTACAACTTTTACCACCGATTCATACCTCATTCAGCAGAGTTACAAACGCCCTTGAACGATATGCTTAAAGGATCCACTAAGGGTTCTCAGCCAATAAAGTTAGACGAGACACAGCGTCAAGCATTTGACAATTGCAAGACAGAACTAGGAAAAGCAGCTCTGCTAGCGCACCCAGACACAGATGCCAAACTAACCCTAGTAACTGATGCATCAAGTATCGCCATTGGCGGAGTACTTCAGCAGTTGCGTGGTGATTGTTGGGAACCGTTGGCATTTTTCTCTCGCAAGCTATCACCTGCCCAAACTAAGTACAGCCCTTATGATAGAGAACTGTTGGCTATTTACAAATCTATCCAATACTTTCGACACATGCTTGAAGCAAGAGTATTTACCATTTTTACTGACCATCGCCCGTTAACTCACGCTTTCCAAATCAACCGCGACAAATGTTCCCCTAGGCAATTTAGATACCTGGATTATATCTCGCAGTTCTCCACGGATATCCGTCACATTTCTGGTAAGGATAACATGGTAGCTGACACTCTCTCCAGGATTGAAGCTGTCACAGCAGGGGTAGATTACGAAGCTCTAGCGAGGAAACAGCAGTCGGATCCTGAATTAAAAACCTTACTAACTGAAGGTAGTTCTCTGAATTTAAAAGAGATACATATGCCTGGAACCGAGGTAATGATATTCTGTGATATAAGTACTCCATCACCTAGACCTTTTATTGTAACATCAATGAGACAACAAGCTTTTGAATCAATACATTCACTTAGTCATCCCAGTGCCAACGCGACCATAAAGCTAGTAACGCAGCGTTTTGTTTGGCCCGGAATAAAAAAAGACTGTCGTGATTGGAGTCGAGCCTGCCTTTCCTGTCAACAAGCCAAAGTGACACGGCACGTTTCATCACCTCTAAGCTCATTTAACTTACCAACTGCCAGATTCCTTCATATACACATAGACCTTATTGGCCCCTTGCCCTATTCCAACGGATATAAGTACTGTCTCACAGCCATCGATAGGTTTTCGCGTTGGCCTGAGGCAATACCGCTTACCGACATAACAGCAGAGTCAACGGCCAAGGCCCTTCTATCAGGATGGATTTCAAGGTTTGGTTGTCCCCAAAGTATAACCACGGACCGCGGTAGGCAATTCGAGTCCAGCCTTTTCAAGTCACTCGCACTACTAACGGGATCTCAGCATAAAATGACCACCGCTTATCATCCAGCCGCAAATGGAATCATCGAGCGATTCCATAGACAATTAAAAGCAGCTATTATGTGTCACACAAATCAATACTGGACTGAATATCTACCTCTCATATTATTGGGTATACGCAGTGCATACAAGGAAGACATCCAGTCATCCGCAGCAGAAATGCTTTATGGTGAAACTCTCCGTTTACCTGGTCAATTTTTCGCTGACAATTGCAACAGCCTAACGGATATAAGCGACTACATCTCAAGATTAAGATCATTCGCCGCTCAAATTAGACCCGTTTCAGCAGCTCACCATACTCCAAAAAAATATTTCGTTTTCAGAGATTTAGACACTGCAGACCAAGTATTTTTACGGCAAGACGCTTTACGTAAAAGCTTACAACCTCCTTATACTGGACCATACCAAGTCATTAAAAGAGGACAAAAGACTTTCCAGATATTAGTTAAAAATAAGAAAATAACTGTGTCCATTGATCGTCTTAAGCCAGCTTATACAATTAAGTCAGACAGCGATATAGGAACTGAACAGCAACCTAATGTAAAGACTACCAGGTCAGGTAGAAAAGTTCACTTCCCACAATATTATCGCCCGTAGTAACGGTCTCAGCGGGGGAGTGATGTGGGACTATTTTGTCCACATTCTTAGCGGCCCAAGAAGCAACGTCTTAAGCACCTCTCGCGAGCCGCACGCGCCGATCGGACAATCCTTTGTCTACGCAACTCGCAAAACAACGCCTCAGTTCGCCGACGGCTTTCATACGCTTGACCCGCTCGCGCTCGCTAATAACTTTGCTAAGCAACCTTAGACTTTATTCCTATACGCTTAAGACTGCTCTCATAATTTCATACTTATTTTCTTCTCATCTTTATAATTTCATCTGCTTTCCTATCTGTGCTTGTGTTCCTAATTCTTGTGCTTGTGTATCAATGTACTATAAAACTATATGTGCCTTCTGACTTTTATGTGGACTTGTAATATAGACATTATACAAGTAAGTGACTTTTATTTCTAGTGTAGTGTAAACTAGCCACAAACGTATCCAACATTATATTAATTAATCTGGATTAATCTACATAAATCGATTATAAATATGTTTTCCTAGAAGAGCAAAGTGTTTCAATGAATACTATTAAATTGAATATAAAGTTGATTTCCCACTCTTTACTCCGCGTAACAATAGAGGCAGATAGAACAAGGAGCTCTCCCGGGACCGCGTCCGACAAAAGTTTTTGGTTTGTGCTCAAGTATAAAACTTAGTCTTCATTTCAAAAGAACAAAACTAAGCGCCTTTGTCTTGGATTCATTCTTTGTGTCAGACGGAAAGACGGTCAATCATATTTGAATATTATTTTAAAATCCAGTTATTTTCGTGTAATATTTACAGAGAGTATAATTGTAATATAAATATGTTTTTATTGTTACATAATATAAGATACCTTCTAATCACAAGAGACCTATTTCAATAACGGAACTACCTTTGTTTACATGGAGAGGAATAAATCGGTGCGGTGTTAATGTGTTCAATAAAACATAATATGTACTGACTAAAGTAACGTTTAAATATATATAAAAGTATATGTATTAATTGTAATAATAGCAATACATAGAACAACAGAAATATAATAGTTACATAAATTGAAAGATTTCACTAATTACTTTGATATAATTCCGTAAATATTTAAAAATCAAATAGGAAAAAAAGTACTAGGTGCCTTTTATTAGACGAGTATAATTATACACTTTACGTTATTATTACCACATAACGTTATTATTAATAGAGTTTAAATCGTTCTTATTAAATACTAAGAACTTAGTCCTTAATTTTTAGGAAATTCCTAATAAATAAGGAAAAAATAAAAAACGTAAACAATTCTAGCTTAAGAATAAACTCGATAATCAACGCCAAGAAATATAAATGTTTACAGTAATAATTATTATTATTATTAGTAACGGCCTGGAAGCGATTGTTTCATTCTCAAAGTGCGTCATCACTAATTCGCTACATACCAAATCTGTCTGTCCGAACGTGATGAACACAATAAGTGCCGACTGCAGCTATTAATTTATTTATGTTTTGGTAGTTCCGCTGCCTACTAGTAGTATTTGTATTAGTATTTATTTTTTGGTGTATATTTTAAGAAGGTCGACGAGTATAAAGGCCGCAGTGTACACACTTCCAACTTCCAGAATCCGGGTTGCTACTGAGAATTTCCTGATAGAAAAATCCAATAACTATTTATTGGCCAGACCTGGGAATTGAACCCAGGACCACCGAGTGTGCGGCCTTATATCTAACCACTAGACCAACGAGGCAGTCACTAATTACACTAGACTTGGGAATGGAATTTTGTAATTATTATTAATGCAAGACTGAAAATTGGACATTTAACATAATATGACCATTAAAATAGTAATTCAACCGTACATTTTTGAAGCAAAGTTACTTCCATGGTTGCCGTTAACGTAGAATTTGTATAAAATATTCATATATCCTAAGTCTTTGGAAACCAAATAGTTAAAAAGTTGCATACCGATGCCAATATTATATTAAATATTATATTATAGCATTTACCGATGCTAATATTATATTAAAATTATAATTTTACTCATTTCAGTAAGAGCAAACAAATATTATCCTGCCTTATCATATTTGCTATATAGTAGCTTGACCTGTTTTAAAAATAAATAATTATATTTATTTTGTTCCGTCCAGTTAAGCGTAAAGCTTATGTTTTGAGTGCGGATGACAATAGCCTTAGGACGAGGGTCTGGATCGAAGCTGCGACTTTAATTAACATAATAATTATTTGACAAAAAAACAGCTCCTAAATGTCGGACATACTTTTTTGTTACTTATACCAGACCGTTCATATGGATTGTTGGATACACGTCTCACCTAAGTCCACGACGTCCGGGATGCTTACATTAACATCATTTGTTGAATTAAAAATAAACCTTTTCAGAAACAAGCCATATTTGACTAATATTTTTTAAATTCTCGGTGAATGGGCCACCTGATGGTTAGTGTTTACCACCACCCAGATTGGTACTGTAACAAATATTAACTTTCCCAAACAACATCAATGCCACCATTTTTGGGGAAAAATATGTTATGTCTCTTGCGTCTTTTGTTACTCTGGCTCACTTACCCTTCAAACCGGAACACATAAACATTTAGTTTTGCTATTTGACTATTCATTATAATTATCATGAATGAGTGTTTCTTACTCAGACGGGCTTGCATAAAGCCCAACGGATAAAGTAGTACACTATATGACAATGATACTTGCCAAGGGACGTTGTGTGACAATCATGTCACTAGCTCCAAAAACACACGCAAAAATAATAATTCAATCGGTTGGGTGGGATAGAAAGTTACATTTAAATTTTGACCATACTAGTCTATACATAAATGTAGATTAGAGAGTTTCAAAATTAAATAAGTAACAAAAAAAAGTCTTTCGTCGAAATATAGTACAGTCTCCGCGAATGAATTAACTAAAATGTAAAATAAGCAAAAACCAATTAACATAAACACGTCACCGCACGCGGCGCGCGGCGCACTGGTTTATTACTTCGTGTTAATTTGACACATCACATCACAATTTGGGAAATAATATTTAAATATGAAAAATGTATTAAGATTTATTCTATGTAAGCGTTCATATTTATGTATAATATGTATTTTAATAACTCTTACATACATCTCTAGCCGAAATAATTACAGAATAAATCTTCCAGGAATTATAAATGTTCACCTGACGACCCTTCGATTATTTCTAAACTGGATGTTAACGTCCCACAGCTGAACTAAAGCAAACTCTACCTTTGTCACATTGTGTGATTACACACATGAGCCTGAGGTGAAACGATAATCACGAAAACCTCGATAATCGTTCAATTCACGCGTTCTAACCGCAGTGCTACAGCGGATCACAACATCGTTAGATTCAATTGCATCATGTTAAAACGTTTTCAATATTAAAATATGACAAGAACGACTTCTAGTTCTCATTTTTGTAGTTCGTTTTTAAATATGTCATAAAGTATGAATATTTTCGAATATAACTGCACATTATTCGGGTCGTTATCATTTGACAAACACTAACACTCCGTACAGTTACTGCATTACTCTCCAATACATCATAGTGCTCGGAGCTCAGACAGGTCTATATTCCAGTTCAGATTCTCGTGGTACGGAGCCTGTTGTACCGCCGTCGGTCCATCACGCCATTATTCTGTTAAATCCACTTCTGACGGCCGATCAATCGTTTTATGTTCCGACAGGTGCATTACTCTAAGTGACATCATAACAAAAATGCAGCCGTGCACACGGCGAGTAAAATAAATTTACAAATGTTATATGCCCATATAAATATGAGTAAACTAGCTACTGAACATTATGCAGTTCAACCCAACCGATGGAGCTGTAAGTTTGCATTTTTGTACATGATTTAAACAAAACCTTATGTTTATAGAACTTATTTTAAAATATTTATTAACAACTACCTATGTTTTGACGTGACAACGTCTTATAAATTGGTTTGCCGGGTGACACTTCAAGAAACTGCGTTACGCTCCGCTCACGTTATGCGCTCACAATGAGAGCGAGTGAGAGGCACGCGTCCCTTCCACTCGGGCATGGTTAGCCCGCCTAAGAGCGAGAGAGACAGACATAAAAAGTGAAATTCAGTGCGAGATTCTTTGTATAAATTAATGTTTTAAATATAATTCTTTGTATAAATAAATGTTTTAAATTGTTACTATTATTTCATCCTTCTTCCTACTATACGAATGAATATTCACATTAAAATTATTTTACCACTCAAAGTCGTTGTCACGTAAAACTTTCGCCCGTATACCGACTTTACAGGCAACCAATTTTTTTTTTATTTAATAAGCTTCACGTCTGACATTTCAATGTTATTTCAAAAGATTTCGGAGACGGTAGGTTCTGTTAGATTTGAACAGCAAACATCGACGCCTTCAATCGAGTAATGCTCTTTGAAGAATTCAACTGTTTTTGTTTTGTGTGCTCACTTCAAAGGCGAGACAGACAATACAATACCTATATATACACATGTGTGTGTGTGCCTGTGTATATGGATGTGTGTAGTACATACGTCATTTAGTGTTCAAATTCGCTAACGTTATGCTTTGTTTTTCGATTATATTATAGACGAGATTATAAAAATGATAAGAAGCGTGATGTTACTATTTGTAAAGTTATAAGCAGGATATTATATAAATATAATTATGTTTGATTGACTTTGTAATTAAAATGTTCAATAAAACATAGACATTAAGTTCTTTGCCGGTTTGCCGAATCGGAATTCCGAACGGGTGGTGCTCAAAATATAATTCAATACAGTCACAAGACGATTCAAAAGTGCCTTAATGAGCTTACTTGAAACGTCGTCCAACATGATTAGAAATATACAAAATTCACGTTGAAAACTCATATTTAACATAATTTATAAATTAAATTAAATAGCATTAGTTGCATAAGTTTAGAACTTGCTTCAGCTTCACTGCATTTTTTTCACTGTCGTATTTTAATGATAAGTCATTAAAATTTGCTCATTTAATCAATAGACTAGTAATACAAAATTAAACCTCCATAAACCATTTCCAGTTTGTACATTAGTTGAACCGTGCAGTGTAGCGTGAGCTTTAATCGTTTTCAAGAAGCCTCGTAAAGTATTTATGCTTTTCGCTGCAGATTTGAAGTCCCATAAAATCGTCATAAACAATGATAAAGGCGTCAATGCTACTAAAATAGTGATCGCAAAACTTTACGAGCGTATCAACCCGCCGGCAATTGTCACTACTGAATTAATCCCCTTTAGAGCATAAAACGTCAAAACGGTTCCTAGTGGTTTATTGGATTAATTTAACAGTTATTGGAAAATGTAACGCATTCAGCGAAAAGTCCGTCACGACCAACCGTTAAATATAATATCTGCAGTAATCTGTATAACAAGCCAAGTGCTAGGTTTGAATAACGGTCATTTGAGATTTATGTTAGCTAAAGTCAAGTGAGCATTTCTTTTCCAGTCTTTTTATTCACAATACAGCCGGTGTTCGGCGGAGAAAGCATCGCGACGAAAGTGTGAAATTAAAAATTGAATATTAATTTGGGCTCCCGAATCCGATAATAAATAACAGGCAGTGTACCTCACGCCCAACTAAGCGCAAACTCTGAAAGGAACGCAGTAGAAGTTCGCAGCGCTAGTTCCAGTTAGCCGCGTGCTGACGGTACTTAGCTTCTGTCCGTTTGTTTGTCGGCCGAGAGCCAGCCTCTAGTCGATGAAAGTTTTCAGACTAAAGCTGCCGTCCATACTCGTAGCGTAGCGATTAATTATTATAATTAAAAATAAGGGATAATATAGCAATTTATTAAGATTTTGATATAGTATAAAATATTAGTTCCTCGCGCGGTTCATTCCATTCCTGCTTTGTGTTATATAATATTTCGTTTCTCAATAAGTGCTCCAAATCAAAGATAGTTCTTATCATAGTTATAATCAAAGAGAGTGTTAGTGATTGATATGTCATCCATCACTTTTTGGTAGTTTTTATGGTAATTAATTTTTATGGTAGTAATCATTATTTCTTAAATATATTACCAATGGTTAAGAATATAATAGTATATAGATTACGGTAATTGAATAACTGCCATATATTTAATGGTTAGTTAGTAGTAATTATAATACAATATATTTAATTAGCTGCTGTCTAGCCTCTTACATGTCTTGACATTATTGTGACCACACCTTTACAAGGAGTTTCATAATTTCGAGCGCGGGGCCTCCTTTAAGCGGAAAGTTGCAGAGTTTGAAGTCGAAATGAAAATATTATTTCTCTCGAGCGCAATTGCGTCCAGTCTGACGGTCTGCAAACATTCTTCGTCGTATCTCACTTCTATGAAATAGTCTCGATGATATATTGACACGTTATATTGTATTTTTAATTAACTTGTAATCCACGGAAACGGCCCAAATCCAGGCAATATCGCTGATTCATCATATTCTGTATTTATATATCTCGTCTATATTTGCTAGCGAGCATTTCTATTCGACTTGCTTAGTACATAAAATGACTGTATAATTCAATTTAAATAAAGCTTATTTAAAACTATGGACAAAGTTACGACACATCACATAAAAGTGTCAGGCTGCAAATTTTCCAATATTAGTAAAATTACCACGAGATTGGTTTGTTTGTCATATTTGAGTCATGCAGCGAATGTTTCTTATTATACAGGTTATTATTATCGTGAATATGTTCTTGTAATAAATATAAACGAAATAGAATAACATTTCAGAACACTTCAATGACTCCACTCCACGGAATACGTTTCAAACTACCAGTAACTTCACAGTTTGAATGAAAATATTATTCTAAAGCTGACAAACTTTCGTTCGACTCAACTTCAAAGGACCACAAACGGTAACGTTCTGCTTGGCCAGTTAATTCAAACCAAGGGATTTATTTCGAATAGCGGAGAAGTATGAAACTCTTCGACTTGATTGTAACTTCTTGTTTAAAAAACACGACTCTAAGAACTGCTTTTTGGTTGTAAATAAAACTCGTATTTCTAAATCTTGATATAAAACGGTGAAGATCGATTGTTTGAATGGTTAAATAGAGTTTTGCGGTTTGAATAGTGAGTCAGTGTAATATCTGTAGTGCGACGTATGCGTTTTAGAACCCATGGTTAACCCATGGTACACTTCTTATAGGGCATTGGCACGGTTGGCGACAATACTGCAATAGAAACACTCTTTTTTTTTTTATTGCATAGGAAGGCGGACGAGCATATGGGCCACCTGATGGTAAGTGGTCACCAACGCCCATAGACATTGGCGTTGTAAGAGCTGTTAACCATCTCTTACATCGCCAATGCGCCACCAACCTTGGGAACTAAGATGTTATGTCCCTTGTGCCTGTAATTACACTGGCTCACTCAACCTTCAAACCGGAACACAGCAATAACAAGTACTGCTGTTTTGCGGCAGAATATCTGATGAGTGGGTGGTACCTACCCAGACGAGCTTGCACAAAGCTCTACCACCAAGTAAAGCTTTGTGCAAGCTCGTCACACTCGTTTAGTATTCATAGGAATTTTCGAAACGACATTTATTTAGGCGTAACAAATTTGGGTTTACATGGGTTTTTGTACCGACAGGAGCTATGTTCATGATGATGAAGATTAAAGACAAATGTGTCCCACATTTTTGTCCTTCATTATTTACCTTTTGATTTATTTAAATTAGTATAAGTAATTAATTATCGCGCAGTTTAAGTTAAAAACTAAAATGAGAGTTGATCGCGCTCGCTCGTCGCCGCGGCCGCGGTCGGAGCGAGGAGCTGAAAAGAAAACTTTGATCATTATGAACTAGGATTTACGACTCAAAGACCACTTGCAAAATAATATACCCCGTTTATTTTGTATATTTTTACTTTTATAAATTATTTGATTAATGTATAAAGTTTCATTACAATTTTCATTCTTTTGACGTGACAACGTCTTATAAATTGGATTGCCGGGTGACACTTCAAGAAACTGCGTTACGCTCCGCTCACGTTATGCGCTCACAATGAGAGCGAGTGAGAGGCACGCGTCCCTTCCACTCGGGCATGGTTAGCCCGCCTAAGAGCGAGAGAGACAGACATAAAAAGTGAAATTCAGTGCGAGATTCTTTGTATAAATTAATGTTTTAAATATAATTCTTTGTATAAATAAATGTTTTAAATTGTTACTATTATTTCATCCTTCTTCCTACTATACGAATGAATATTCACATTAAAATTATTTTACCACTCAAAGTCGTTGTCACGTAAAACTTTCGCCCGTATACCGACTTTACAGGCAACCAATTTTTTTTTCTTTCCTTTCCTTCGTAGAAATAAGGCCGCCCCCTTTAATGTGTGTGTATCCTATATATTCTGAGGTTGATTGATGTACTTAAATTAAAGTATATTTTTGAGTTTATTACAATACTCTTTTCCTGTGCGAATTGTTGGATAGTCATGTAGTGTAGTTGTTCTTGTTCTGTTGTAAATTGGGCCGATGTCACCTTTGTTTTACGCTGGAAAAATGCAAGCGTTTCCTTCCACGGGAACGGTGGGGGGGGGGGTATGTGGATCTCACCGTAAGTCCAGGGTACCCAGTGCGCCCCGGTCATCGGAATACTCACTAAAAAACCAGCGGTACCGTTCTCGTCTTAACGGGCGCCACGAGATCGCTAGCCCATGCTACCGTGACGCTCCGACGGTTAAACGGTCACCTACAAAAAGATTGAATATAAATTTATTTTCCTTTTACAGGCGACATAACACGAAACGGCACCTCAGCAGCGCGCCGCGACGTCCACGAACTGTAAAATCCGGCGTCGTCGCAATCCCGTGACGTCACCAGGGGATTAGAATACCTAATGTATGCACTGAACGAGGACTCCGCCGAACAGAGACGGAGTTGGTCTTTTTATGTTTAATGCACGTAACGTAGCAGGTTTCACTAACGTGGCTGATTTAAATAAGGTCATTGGATGGAAAAGTAGGTCTCCGTTATTGTTTCACGGCGTCCTGTTTGCGACTTCAGTTTTAAAGTCTTATTACTTTTTTATTTAACGTACATAATAATATGTAAGCTTTTAATATTATATTTTTTTTTATTTCGTGTTTATTTAAATAACATACTTTTCAACCCTTTGTTTAATCTTAAAGTGCAGAGATTTGTTGAGGGTGTCATGAAACGTACGACATTCAAATGCAAAATTTAATGGAAAATATCAATTTATATTATTTATAACTCTCATTATAAATCTCTTATAATCAATGTTTTATTTTTATAATATGCGCAGGCAGAGTGGCAAGTGACTCACCTGACGGTAAGTGGTCACCATTGCTGATAGAAATTAGGCGTTGTAAATTTTTTTTTTATAATAACCATTCCTTACATGCTCCACGGGAACTATGGCCATGTCTCTTGTGCCTGCAGTTACACTTGCTTATTCACCAAAATTTGATAAAAATCATTTATTTGATTAATTATTATTTACATCGCGTTAACTCTTTTATAGAAATATGATATAATTGTCAACTTTGCGTTCTCACTGACATTGATTCTGCTTCTACTGTGTTCTGACTTCTGCAGTCTAAAATTACTAAAACTATTAATGTAAAAATATTTTGAATAATTGTGTTTCAAATTATGATATAATATGAACAAATAAGTTTTAACAATAAATCATAAGCGTCGCATCTGGTAACAATGATAATTAATGTTGACATTATTACGAGTAAATTATCGGCAGGCAGCACGCACGGCTGAGAACATTATTGAAACACATGCACAGGCTCGCTGGTACTCATACACACACACACACACACACACACACACACACACACACACACACACACACACACACTCACGAGTAACGAGCCGTTCTTTGGGTTTTTAGCATTAAAAGTTGCGAGCTGTTAGCGTCGACTGGAAGAGTGTTCATTGGCGGACATCTATTGTGACCATTTATTAAACTAAATCTTGATTCCTGATCAAGCTCAGTTCTCTTGGAAACGTGGTGCTGATTACACGTCTTAAAATAGAGAATAATATTTTTTATTTCAATACTTGTAGCATGGACGATTGAAAGATTGAGAGAAACAGTGGTAATTGTTTTAATATAATATTATAAACATTTCCATTATATATTAAGATTAAAATTACTAAGTCTCTGTAAGTATCTTAATAGTTGTAGCGCCGCCTAGGGGTTGACTGTTAGATAAAACCTAGCATTATATCTATTGTACCAAATTATGCAGACATTCATTGCGCTGAGCATTCTCTTTAGGAATAATTGTAACATTGCCAGGAAAAGGAAGTCATTGCAACAGGCTGACAATATTAAAAAGTTTTTGTAAATGGTATGCGTAGCAACACATCTTAGCTTATATAATATTAAATTATAGCAATGTTAATGCTGTCAATGTAGAACAGTCTATTTTTTTTTGAATATATGTAGGTTTAAGGTTAAACTGTGTCAATCATCCTTCGAACCCGAACACAAAAATACTAAGTAATGCTGTTTGGCGGTAGAATATTGACGAGTAGGTGGTACCTACACACGCGGATACGAAGCCGCCAACTTCGGATAAAGTCTACGAACACCTGTTAACGTCAATCAATCAATTTCGAAACTCCGCGCTACGAACGAACCCGCGCTCCGTAAATAGTGTCAGCGCTTACATTCACATAAATTATTTCTTCGAAATTCAGATAACGATTCGCGTCGATTTTCGACAGAAATCATCAGAAATCGATTATAATCGAGTCTACAGTGAGCGAGACATGAATATTAAGTTCGTAATTAAGTACTTCGCTTTGATTTCAAATTAATACGTGAGCAAACAACCGAGCCGAATGTATGAACAGCGAGCACCGCGGCGTCGGGCGGGCGACGTGTTAACAATATCGACACGAAACAATCTCAGCTTATAGCGATATTGTTTCGTTTGCCCGTCGAACCGCAACTATCAGCATTGATTACTAGGAATGTGAGTGCGTATAATGATACCCACTACACAACGGGCCGCACCCACTACGCGTCGCGACCTCCTCCGCGAAAATATAATAATAACAAAATAATGTCACTTATCGCCAAGCCTCGGGCACTACAACAGATGTTACGGTACTGTTTTGAGGTTAGTTATATTTGCACTAACACTATTTACTTAACATTTTTTACTTGATAATATTATGTTAATACTGTAAGTTATACAAACTATTCACTAAAATTTAAAACGGTTGCCAACGTCAAATCGTTTAACAACGAAACGATTGTTACCACAAGGGTAGCGCCCTGTGCTCGTCCGTCTCAGTTCCACTAAATCAACAATTATTCTACGTTCAAACATAACATTTTGGTTTGCTCTGTTCCGGTTGAAAAGTGAGTGAGTCAGTGTAATTTCCTGTGAAACCGCGAGACACGGCTTGTGACTTAATAAAGGAATTAGGTTGACGTCAATCAAAACGGTATTACCTATATACAAGTAGAGATGAGTGACACGAGCACGGAGTCGGTTAAGGTCTCGTCGCTCGCGTTCATGTTCGCGACTGTAATTAATGACGGGCCTTTAGTCCGCGACCTCGAAATTATGCTTTTTATGTCGTCTTTATGATCTTTGAATATAAATACAAATGACTTTATATGACTTTACGTGTTGATTAAAATAACTTGTTATTAATTTCAACACTTTATGAAGTATATTTTCATTTGTGATATCGTTCACGATAACCTCAACGCATCGCTTTTACAAGCGGTTCTCAGCGCTCCGAGCGTGTAAGCCGCGCCCTGCGAGCTACAAGCGCGCTGTGTACTCGTAAGTTATCGTTCAGACGAGATACAAATCTCCAGCTAAACGGCAGTCAGCGTCGCAGGAACACTCGTTACGTATAATTCCTGTCGACAGCGACTGCGTCGATTGCTCTCCGCTCCCTCCACTTCTTGCTCCTTGAAACACATCGAGAGGAATTACTCTGACTAGCGACAGACTGATAGAACCTGCAGCGTTCTATTAATATTATAAACTAGTCATAGGAATATTAATTATATATCAGTCATTTCTTTCGACTGCAAGGACATTTTTAATAGAATGAGTCATATTTCTATCCCCTACCTACTTTGATCAGCATACCACAGAGCTATTGAAGCTTAATCTTTTTATTACATTTTGCGTTATATTTAAAGAAATTTGGTGATAAATAGCTTAAGTATTAAATTTTTCTATATATTTTGTTTAATCCGCTTCTACCTTTAACAAATTTCCATTATTCATTTACGCAAGCCACAAGCACTCGGGATAAGGCGAGCATCTAAATCACGCCAAAATATAAAACGCGATCGTATAATTCATGTTTACATCCGCGGAGTGCTCGCAGCTTCCTCGCGCCGGGAATGACGAATGCGTCCGAACAGCCGAATGAGCGCCGTCCGCGAGACACACGGCCGGCGCGCGAGACCGCCGCAGGTAGAAGTCATTAAGCGCCGCCGCCGGACGCGCCGCGCGGACTTGTTCAAAGAACATGTAATCAGAGAAATTAATTGGTTCCACCGTTACCGAGATACTTTCACAACTTGCGCTTAAAAGAATCTTCATTGATAAAGGAATCTTTCAATTTCATTTATTCATTCAGGTATAATAGTATCTACCTACAAATAAACCTCGATTTGTTAAAACTATTCCGCGTTTGAAACAGGGAGTTAAGACATATTTATAGTTCACGCTCCGCCAGACAGTTACACGAGTTTACATGAGTTTCATATTTTCGGAGAGCGGAGCATAAATACGAGCGCGCGGGGTCGACGTCGGCTCGGCCGGTTCTGTTGCCAAAGTCACGCTCTAACGATCAAGATTTAGTTTTCATTTTACAATTACGATCGCTTGTCTTGTAATTTAGTTTCATGTGACGTTGAACACGTGACATCTCGTAAATATGTGCTACTTACGTATTTGTCGCACTGTTTGAGGTTCAAAATTATCGCGCTGTCACAAATAATTCAGCCCTCCAATGGCGTTTAAGTGCCTTCCCCAGTCTAGATTCTATTTTAATTCCTTTATTTACTTGCAAGCTAATATCGACTTTATTAAGAATCATTAAAGTTAAATTATTCTCAAATTAGCTAAACTGACGGTATAATGATTATTTTTATACATACCTAACAGTAATGATGGATTCGTCGTCGAGTATTTGTGTTTTTGATTTCACACGTGAAATAATCTTATTTACTGAGAAAACGGAGCCCCACATTTGATTTTTAACGTCACGCAAATTGGTACAAATGATGTTTGTCCGCTTCCTTTTTTCAGAATTCAAAATAAAAGATTATATAAATATATCTTGAATGTACATGTACTACTAAGTGTAGGTATACACTGATACTGTATCAGCACTATCGGTTGAGAGGAACAGCCTTAAAATGACATTAGGTACGAGATTAGTCCACGTGAACAATATTAATATGTATAATGAAAAATCGTAATAACAGGAATTTCACATAATTCAATCATTTAGTTAAAAATCACTTCACAATTCCGATAAATTAAATTAAATTTTAATATATCGTCGTTAGTTCCGCTTTGGCGCGTGACTGAGGTCGGCCGCAGAATATTTTGCCAAAAACACAGATATTACATTTTTTTAATTTATATTGACAACGTGAGTAGGAACATAATATACATAATATCACAATAGCATAATACTTAATGAATAAGAATAAGAATTATATATCGAGATGAGAAACATACGTTAGCAAACTAGACATTAATAAGAGATTAGCAATTTCGAATCGTCGTTTCACAAGATTACTCAAACTTGGAGTTGCCAAAAGTTTTATTTATGTAAATAAAACTATAATATTTATAGAAAGTTATTTTGTATTTAGAGCTTGCTAAGAACAGTACAATATTCTTAGTTTATATTAAACGAAATAGAAGAACAAACTCAGCGTATAAAATGATATTCAATACAAGAGTGTTTGTCTGAGCAGATTGTTTCTGTAGTCGCTGGGCAATACCAACGTTTATGAAGCTGAAGCAATCATCGCCATTCTCTGAAGGAGGAGCTATAAGCCACTGTAATGGGATTAGCGTCTGATTCAGCGCAATCTCCCAGACTAATAGACAAGCAAAGCCCTTTACACACTAGCCGGCTACTCGGACACGTTACGTTTACCATGAGAGAACTATTCTGAAGACGTATACTACTCATATACATACATATGTGTTATACAAATAAGACAATGAGGATTCTATTGGTAGCATCTAGTTGAAAAATGTAATGTATGTAGACAAAACATTCGTAAATAACGCGCATTAAAAAATTATACAATTAAGCTGCTTGGAGTTAGTATTCGTTGCTTATCACACAGAGTATATAATCATTTAATTATTTTTAAATTAATAAAGTGAATAATACTTGGTGGTAGAGCTTTGTGCTGGCTCGTCTGGGTAGGTACCAACCACTCATCAGATATTCTACCGCAAAACAGCAGTACTTTGTACTGTTGTGTTCCGGTTCGTATGATGAGTGAGCCAGTGTAATTACAGGCACAAGGGACATAACATCTTAGTTCCCAAGGATGGTGGCGCATTGGCGATGTAAGCGATGGTTAACATCTCTTACAATGCCATTGTCTATGGGCGTTGATGACCACTTACCATCAGTAGTCCATATGCTCGTCCGCCTTCCTATGATTTAAAAAAAATAAAGTAAAGTAGCAGCCCGTTAATGTCCTACTGCTGAGCTAAGGCTTTTTTCTATTTCTTTGATGAGACGGTTTTCGAGCTTATTCCGCCCCGCTGCACCAATGCGGTGGTGGAATACACATGTGGCAGAATTTGAGTGAAATTTGACACATGCAGGTTTCCTCACGATATTTTCCTTCACCGTCAAGCACGAGATGAATTATAAACACAAATTAAGCACTTGAAAATTCAGTGGTGCCTGCCCGAGTTTGAACCCACGATCATCGGTTAAGATTCACGCGTAGCCATCTCGGGTTTAAATTTATAATATTATACTTTTTATAAAATAGAACGTCTTAGAATTTCATTGTAAGTGTGTATAAACCCTTACAACTTGCATTTCCTTCAATTTGAACGACAACTAAGCGAATAACTAAATGCCAGACAAATGTTGCGCGTAGGGCGCTCAGCTGCGAAAATGTTTGTTCATAACGTCAGAGTTCCATGTTTTTAGACTTTTTGTGTGCGTTAGGTCAGCGAACACGCGATATCGAAATTATTTCATTCTTATAGGTGTAATATATTTCTTTCAACTGAGATGTGATAAAATAAATGTGAGCTTATATTCCACTACTATAATACAGTTCTACCAAATTGACAATTTCAAAATGTTTCTATAAACACTTGCGCCCTTCATATCGACGTTTCAAAGCTCTTATGGAATAATAAAACTGAAATTCGTGAAAACGACGAATAAAACTTCCGTTTTTCCCAACATTCAGCAAAAAATGAGAGATAGAAAAAGTTTTTCGTATTTCACGTTCTACAGAATATTTCGATGCGAAATTCAAAATGAAATTCTTAATTCATTTTTCATTGCAATTAAAATTTGACCTTTTAAAAATCACCAGTAACGTTTAGTCAGACGTCGTGCTATTTATAAAATCTAATTTTGGAGCCTGTGATGTGCTTGAGATCTCTTCGCCACCAACAAACAGACTTACGTAACTTGATAATTCGAATCGGCCCCATACAGGCTTTTACGTTTGTGTACGATCACACATACAACATAAAAAAAGCTTTGTTTTGCTTTGTTTATTGAAAGCCCACATTTTTTTAAATATATGTATGTATGCCTCACATGGCAATACCCACTAAAACACCAGCGTTATCCTCTCCGTCTGGTCCGCCGTACCGAGCCGCCCTGACGGTCTTCGCAGAAGGGCCTTGTTCTGAGCGGTGATAGCGTCCACCCAAATGGGTGTACCGTACAATTGAACACCGACCTGTGTATTATTTTGTTTTACTTTTTTTATTATATTTGATGTGTGTGTGTTTTTATTATATTTGTCAGTTTGTCTATGTTTAAAATGGTTGTAAAGAATAACAGTATTTGTTAATATTTTGTTGTAATAAATAAATAAATAATAATCCCTGGTGCCGTCGTGGGACGAATGCGTTCAAATAAACTAACTTCATACTCGTATAGAAAAGTTTTAGAGACAAATACTCTTCGCTATAAAGTAGAAAAAAAGCTTTCACGCTTATTATATCTAAGAGAAATGTTGAAAGATAAAATACTGCTTTAATAACATAAGAAAATATTATTTCTAAATGTTCGCGTCGCGAATGACTATTGCGCTAAAAATAAATTGTGCGACGTGTTTTATTTGTCTTAATACGAACTCAAACTAAATACTGCATTTACATAAACATATACTGTAGTTACATAAAGGCCGAGGTGGCTAAAGGATAGAGTACTTGAATATGAAATGAAAATTAAGGGTTCACGCTCGGCAAGCACCAATGAGCTAACATGTGATTATTTTTATTGCGCTAAATTTATATCGTGCTCGGCAGTGAAGGAAAACAACGCGAGGAAGCCTGCATGCTTCGGATAACATTCAACGACATCCCCGACCCGCAGGCACACCACTATCCATGTCCAATATTATTTATAGAGTCAATGTCTACAGCCGGTGGTGATCTCACCATAAAGTGGCTCCGTTCGGCTGTCATTGAATAAAATATCATATGACCCATAAAATAAAATCATAAATTGTATTTAATAAATAAGCCATTTGCAATAAAAATGACTAAAAAGCAGTAATCCTACTAGGGAGGGTCGCTTGCCTAACAAGGGTTGTCCATAATTATATACTCAGAGCGAATGTCGCGCGGACGTCAGCTGATCTCGCGGTCAGGGCCGGTAGACCTTAACGTATCCGCGGCGCGAGCCAAATGTATTCAACTTAACACTCAAGTTTATATGGTTTGTGTTTCTGCTTATACCCCCAAAAAAGACACGTTTATAAAAAAATATTTGTTCATTGCATCACATTTATTAAACGTTTAGTCTAAAGATATATGTGTACTATCTTGTCCGCTTTTATTTTATTATTTTAAATAAATTAACTTCCACATCTCACATTTAAAAATGTTGTATTTCTTGGAAACATAATCCCTGACGCGTGGAAGTATTTAATATTCTCATATAAATATTTTAGACATCCGTTGTGAAATTCTTAAATATAATACAGAATAAGTACCCTACATAGTTGTCAGGACTGTTTTGTACATGAGCCCTTTCGTTTCCCCTTTTCATTGATAGATTTTGCGGAAATCCAATTTTAAGTTATTTTCTATGTAGCATAAAGAAAGTCAAGCAAAGTTTTAATTATGCGGGATTTTATAATCAAGCTCTCCTTACGAATTTTTCGTTATAATCTGTAAAACTTATTTAAGAAACGGTAGTATATAAATATTTATATTTCGACGCGCACATTATTTGGAACAATTTTCCAAAGCCGCTTGAAGAAGACATCCATCAAAAGATGTCAAGTTTCATCTACAAGACTTACAAGTGACAAACTATTGGAGTGCTTTGAACATCGTCATCCCCGTAACCCTCATTCTCGTCGCCATGGAAGTTAAATTTCATGACAATTTTACTTTCATAAATATCGTCATATTAAAAGAAGTACAACGCTCGTCTCCATTATGTAGTTCATTTACTTTTGTCGTTGCGGCAATTTCTTTTAGTTGACGAATTTTATGTACCTAAAAAGAAATATATTTATGTCTGTCAAATTTCATATACATTGATACTCTTGCTTTTCCTTTCTTTACATCTTAGTTTTAGTTTTCTTTACTCTTTTTCTAGAAAACGGGGCAGCCCCGGGTCGGGCAATTAAAATCATATTGTGTTTTTTCAAGAAATTCTCCGTAGTATTGTGGAAGTCTGGAAGTGGGCAGTGTTTACTCTGTGTCACATTTGCCATCTATGCGGATTATGAGTTTATATTATTTATTATTTTTACGCAGTGTGTGCACGATTTATGCACAATAATATGAAGTGACTTCCGTGGACGAAGTCAGCCCGGAGGACATCATAGCCATTAGAAATAATTTAACGGTTAACTAATTATAAATTTAATTGTAATACAGATATTTATAATGTAAAATTGGCTTATCGTTGTACTTTTATTTCTTCGATAAAGGCAACGCAATTCTTCGCTACCTGATATAAGGTCATAATAAATTTTCCATATCGTGCGAGAGCGCTTCGCCCGGTCCCTACAGGTTATGCTAGAATTAATATTTTTTTGATTAAGGAACGATTAAAACTAATAGACACTGTGAGGCTAAATGTCCGTGCGTAAGCGGCTCCGTGATCAGCATCTCAAGCGCTGATGCCTCGCGCTCGGCCGTCGTCACGTAGCGGCGCCCGGAGCTTCGTACAAACTAATATCTTTATTGAAATTGAAAACCGGGAATAAATCATAGCTACACATACATATTAATATTTAGGGATACACAATACTTAGTGACATACAAACATGTGGTTGAAAGCCACAGTTGGCTGAGTTATTGCTCAATTTCTCTTCCAGTCCCTTCACAGTTTGCACACTGCCCGTTGTTTCACAGCTACATATTTAGCAAGCAGAAAATATTTTGTTTGTAAAAATGAGGTTTAAGTATATCTTCTAAAAATAAATTATTTTTAAACAAGACCTCATATTAACAATGTTAACAGATGACTTACTCGACTCAAAATCCTATTTCCCCTACGTAGCGCTTCAATCTCTTTCTTCACCTGACTGACACGTTTTTCAACCTAACTCTATCTATAAGCTTAAATTTGTTACTCCCAAAATGAAATACGGCACAGTGAAGTAGTCCTGCTTGAAAACCAACCTATTAATAAAAGCAAAACTTTATATTATAAGATAATATAGTTTTATTAAATGAAAAGTAAATTCCCGTCTAAGAAACATATAAACATTTTAAAAGCAACATGCTTGTGTTCTCTCATAGTTATTGCATGAATAATAAATGTACAACTATTTGAAAAAAATTAATATCTGTAATTTTAAAAACGTATAGACCTCATGATATATTTAATTACAAGCTCGATATTTAAATAATCAAAATCGTACAAGCAAATTCGTACGAACATGCTTAATAATAATTAGCATGCAGAACATAAATATTATATTACGAATTCCGTGTAACAAAAAATTGAAATTCATAGAAGCTTTGTAAGGGACCTGAAGGATCTTATTAGAATGATTCCTAACCGATGTAAGGGGATTAAAGGGATCAACCCTTGCCGCGTGTGTGGCGGTGACCGCGCCGAGAGCCGGCCGGACGGACCTCGTGAATATGTAATTAATGACCTGCACCTTTCACCCACTTAATGGAAGTTTAGAGCGATGGATAATTCATACTCTGCTTTTTCATTATATGTGAAAACAAAAGAGTTTGATGACAAAATTGATTATCTGGAACTAAAACAGTTACTTGTTCAGTAGGTACCACAGATTATATCTAATGCTGAAGTCAAATTGCAGTTTATTCCACCACGACTCTCCAGTATACTGTTGGTAGGAGACAACTTTTTGTAACCTCGTGATGTATTTCTTCACCGCGAAGCACCAATTTTTTACACATAAACACAAGTTATTATAAATCATTTGAAAACTCAGTGTTTGCGCTTGAACCAGCAGTATTCGGAGAATCTCATGTTCCTCCACCACTGGGCCGTCTAGGCTCATTTACAACGTATAGTTAGTTACTATCACATTCAAATCTTTCCAGTAAAAATTAAATGTGGTTCTAAACCATTAAATATCTTTTTTAAAAGACAAGATAATTTATTATCTTAAGAAACAACAGCGCGCGTTTAAAAGCAAGTCTGTATAGATTATAGTTAGATGTCAGCCTTTACTAAGTTATCGCATGTTCTTGCCAAAATGTTTTCGCTTGCATTTTGCGGATAAACTGCAGTCTATAGGGCACGACATCGCGCTCGGCACAACGATTATATTTAGATGACGAGTAAATTTTGTTTTCTACAGAGAATGTTCAGTTTTTGAATGAAAATAACGCTTCCTGTTTAATTTTGATCAACTCAAAAATATTATAAAAAATAAATTAGTATAATATAACGCACTAAAAATTAAGATGTTCATTATATATCCTATGTCCTATATGTTTGGTAAATGTTATTTGATCTCTTCTACAGCTGAATGAAATAGGTAAATATTTTAAATAAAATTAATTCTTTTGATTGAGTTTGTTATATTTAAGTATTTAACTTAATTCATTATAAATGTATGAACACTATTTCGTAATGTGACGTGACCTTGGGGTCACTGCCATTTCACTCTACTCTAAGCTGCGTAAAAGAACTTCGTTCCAATAATCTAACAATAACATAATTTGTTTTTATTTATTAACAGTAATAACGTTATACAAATAACATGATTCTTTCTATATGTTATACATCTTACCCTCTTACTTATAAAGTGAAACTAAGTTCACTCACCAGTGATCCAGTGTAATTAGCGACATAACTGCTATGATCGTATCTCTGGTGGCCTATCGATGATGTAAGGGGTGGCCTATAGCCCTATACACTTGTTTCTGTTACACGTGTTCAAAATACAAGTGTTTTAGGCGAAACCTTTGCATTTCTATTTTTAAATAAAAGTCAGTAAAACGTCTTTCTTAGTAAGTCAGTTATTCATTAGATAAGTATTAGATAGAGAAGGAACAAATGCTGAAAAATATCGTGTGACATATGAAGGGACTCGAAGAGAAATTGAGTAATAACTCAGCGGGCCGCGGCCGACGACCGCACGTATGTCGCCACTAAACCATTTTATATCCCTGAATATTGAAAAATACTCGACGAAGTAATGTATGCCCGGTATGAAGCGTCGGCGTCGTCGTCGTCGTAAACGCTCAGATTGTTTGGCGATATTAAACTATTATTAGGTATTCGGTTCAACTGCTGTGTACAATGTAGAGGATGTACTAAAAATACTTGATCATTCAAAAATAATAGGATTCAACTTTTTTGAATATAATTACTATAGAATGAAATAAATAATAGCTTATTACCAACAGCAAGCCACCACACAACTAACAAGCGCACACCAACAACAACGCAACTGGTACTTAACATTTCAGGTCAGTCGAGAAGTCGCCGTCGTAAGTCCAATTAAACTTGGATAGTCAGAAATAATAATCTTAAATATTTATGATCATTTGTAGATAAAGTAACAGCCTGTGAATGTCCCACTGCTGAGCTAAGGCCTCTTCTACTTTTTTGAGGAGAGGGTTTAGAGCTTATTCCACCACGCTGCTCCATTGCGGGTTGGCATAATACACATGTGGCAGAATTTGAGTGAAATTTTGACACATGCAGGTTTCCTCACGATGTTTTCCTTCACTGTCAAGCACGAGATGAATTATAAACTCAAATTAAGCACTTGAAATTTCAGTTGTGTCAGTGGGTGGAACCCACGTTCATCGGTTAAGATTCACGCGTTCTAGCCACTGGGCCATCTCGGCAGTTGTAGATAAGTAATAATAAATAATTTATTAATGAACCGCTAAAGAGAATACGAGTATTATAGATCGCAATTTGAAATTGTGAATAAATCTACGACGTTCCACTAAGGCGATAGAAACGTCAATAGCCTTCTTCGGGCTATAACTCACTTACAATGTAAGATATGACTAAAGTTATCGCGTATATCAGCTGACGGGATTGTACTCGAGTGTAGTACCTTTATTGATAACGCTCAGTATAATGTATGGCGTCCAGTGTAACCTGTAGGCGCCGGACGACGCGCTCTCACACGATATGGAAATTTTATGACGATATTAAACCTTTTTATACAAGACTCGTGGGACGAATTTATGGGGACGACTAAGTGTAATTTTATTTCAACACTAACACGATGTTTTTATATTTTATTATATCCTCGCGTTACACATTTACATACTCTTTTACATAATGTGTTATCGACGGAAAACGTATACGAAATGTTTGAGCTTGACGTACACGATAACACATCGCGCGAGGTAATTTCAACGAGGCAACAGTTTTGAATTTGTAATTTACTTTAAAAAAAGCCGAGATGGCTCAGTGGTAAGAACGCGTGAATCTTAACCGATGATAGAGGATTCAAGCCCAGGCAAGCATCACTGAATTGTTATCTTTTCAAATACTTCAAACATATGGGGCCCTGGTAACCAGCTACAGTTACCCAGCTTAAATGGCAGATTGCCTGGTGGGATGTGTAGCAAATACAAAATATAAAGTTGATTTCAACCAGACTGATTCTTTATTGTGAAAATTGGTTTGAAAGCAAAATATGTTACGTACAAACGTGACAGACGATTGTTTATTAAAATTTATATTCCAAAATAAAAAAATATCGTCGACACACGCCTCGATTCCAACATACGACCTCTGTGAAGGTTCCGCTAAGCCTACGTTATCGTGACAATAAAAACGGTCTACATTTAAACCTTCACCCCATATTTGCTAAGAGCTCAAACAAAACATCCGTATTTATGCTCATACATCAGCTAAAATGAAGGGTTCAAACCGACGCGGCGTCAGCTAAAAAAGCGTTTTAGTAAATAAAGATAAATAGAGACAAAGTGTTCGGTGTGGTCGCGCCGGCGGTCGGGGGTCGACTGACGTTCGCAAAACAGAGAACATTCTGACGATATAATTAATGGTGACCCTTGTTACGACGACCCTTGGCGGGATTAGCTATTTTTGTGTTCGATTATTTTACAATTGTTTTGTAACAACAAAAACACTTGATATTACGTTACAAATGCTTCCTATTCACGATCAATGGTTTCAGAAATGACAGAAAAGTGCTGCATAATAATAAATTGTAACATATTTCCTTAATATGTACTTCACAACTATTTCGGTCGCTATGCATTTACGGCCAAGTTGGAATTTTTATTACATAAGTGAAGATTTTAGAAAATCAATACATTAAGCATCTGTCTATGTAACTTCTACTAAGGAAAAAGTCATAATACTATTTTTGCAAACTATACTTAACACTACCATCATGAGTCACTTTTTAAACGTTATTGTATTACAGTATAGTTAACAGTTTCTCTGGTTGAAACGTATATGTGTAAGGTAATATAAGGCACTTCAATGATCTTCTGAGGCGACATACAATGTAGCTAGGTACTTTCATAAAATAACGCTACATAAACATTTTTTAATATTTTGCGTCTTTATTTCATTACACAAGAGTATTTTTTTCCTTAACTTCGAACCTTTTGTTAGAAAAGAAAATAAATATATATACAGTGCGATTTTCTTTTATCATAAAAAATAACTCAGACATTTTACTTCCTCTTTGAAATGATATTACCATTTAAGAGAAAACATCAATAAAGCATTAAGCTTAAATACAAATCTGTTGCTAGACAGCAGCCAGCGCAGCGCCGGGGAAACGTACTCGTTATTTATAAGTCAAGTGTTACACAACCGCTCCTAAGAGCGATTGCTTGCCCCGCTCCGCACCACCCGCTCCTCCCCGCTCCTTGTGAATACATTGAGGATTACTTAAGCCGGAGACAGACTCGTGAAATTCTGCAATCCTATTCTATGCGATTAGGAATCGTACAATAACATTAGCATATATTTTTTAGGTCATTGGTACCTTGAAGTCAAAAAGGCTATGTATCATAAAGAATATTTTAACAGTATTACTACAAAAATAATTTCTAAATAAAGATAAATAGTTTATTGCTTAGCAAAAACCGTCCAAAATAGAAACAAATTGTATAGATTTGTGGACTAAACTGAACTTATTATAAGAGATGCTTTTAAATTCGACAATAATGCAGTAGTGACCTGGATACAAATGCATAACTGTTCGTACTTCATATTCAAGACAGTTGTAGTGAGGAAAGAGGACAGAGACTCCATTTGAACCGTAATATTCTTTGCACCTTTGATTTTGCAGAGCGATATATCAAAGCATATCTTCTATTTTTCCAATTACAAAGCTCGTGCGTTGGGAACGAAAGGACAGTTTATCAAGATTTGTTTCC
This sequence comes from Nymphalis c-album, assembly GCA_963151315.1. Lineage (NCBI taxonomy): Eukaryota > Metazoa > Arthropoda > Insecta > Lepidoptera > Nymphalidae > Nymphalis > Nymphalis c-album. The sequence continues at coordinate 14,376,627 of OY720590.1, read as the reverse complement.
CGGTCCCGTAAGAAATTATCTCACAAACAAAGTTGTACAGAATATCGACTATCTTCCAATTCAAGTCGAAGAGCAGACCGATAAATACAAAATATGAAACGAATTAATATGTGGGATATTGACTATGACCTCCTCTCCTTATAGAGAACGAAGTTCTCTTACGCGGCTTACAGTAGAGTGAAATGGCAGCGGTCCAAGGTCACATCAGACCAATTGTATTTATTTGTTTAGACTTAATTGCAAGCCATTCGTATACAATGAACATATACTATATTCATAATTATTATATTTCAAACATGAATAAAATAATATAATTTCCTAAAAATGGGGATTGCTCTTATTAAAACAAATTGTTAAATTAATTTAAATATTTAAATCGTTTCTTAATCATTGATTAAAGAATGGCATACAGGAAGTTGATGCGCTTTTTGGTTCGATAAAAATACAGTAATATAATCAAATAAAATCTTAAAACACGTTTTGAGTCATAAAAAAAATTCGCAGAGAATTTCGTTGCAAACTTTCCTGTATACCTGGTCCACCCTCTTCAGGAAATCTTTTTTGAGAAGGTTTGGACCTTCTTTATGGCATAGGAAAGCGGGCGAGCATATGGGTCACCTGATTGTAAGTGGTCACCAACGCCCATAGAGATTGGCGCTGTAAGAGATGTTAAAAATCGCTTACATCGCCAATGCGCCACCAACCTTGGGAACTAAGTTGTGTCCCTTGTGTGGCTCACTCACCCTTCAAACCGGAACACAACAATAGCTAGTATTGCTGTTTTGCGGTAGAATATCTGATGAGTGGGTGGTACCTACCCAGACGAGCTTGCACTAAGCCCTACCACCAAGTAAAATATACATAATATATACATAATTATGTAGGTTGGAAAAATCCAAAAGGTTCATTTGAATGATACGTTCTCTATGTTAAAACATAGAACAATTGTTTTTGTCAGCGAAGCTTATCTTGCTCAGACTGTTGAAGAAATTGTGGCACACACATATTTGCTAACCTTACACATGATATGCATTTAGAAGAATCATGTGAAGTTTGACTAGTGGGCCATACAGCTCGCCCGAAGCGTGCACTGCTATAATATATGGCTGTTCAGTTCCGTGCCCGCTTCCAATAAGGACACGCGACAGGCGTCAAAGAAAATGTAATTTTGACTTTCAGAAAACTTCAACATGATTGTTTCCTGTGTAATATTTCATAAAGCTGTAATAAATTTAAAATATCGCATTTGTGAAAGCCTCGCCAAGATCGCGCTCTAACGATCAAACGGAAGTTATATCCTTAGGATGCGATTACAATTTATTGTTAACATCAATTTATGAGATTTTGCGGTTGGTACTACCGACAGTGGTTACAGTAGAGACATGGAAATGGCTAATAAATACGCCTTAAATTTCTCAGTGAGTCTTTCTCTTTGATAAAATGTATCTTCATACTCGTAAAATTAAATATAAGTCGAATAAAACGAAATAATTGATATTGTCAAGCAGACGTGTAGATTAGCCATCTGACGTGAGTGACTATGTGGCTATTATTATAGTGTGGGCCGCGGCCCAATGACGTTTATACTATAACAATTATAGTAAAATATAATACTTACTTATGATTACAAGAATTCCTTACAATTATGATAAGAATTATACCAAAAGCAGTATCAGCGAAAATCATTGAGTGGTACACCAGAATCTTTAAAATATTTACGTAAGCTTTATGTTGCTTTCATGAAATTGCACCCGATTTAAAGATTATTACGGATGAACAGATTGACATTTAGAGGGAGTAGTGGAACTTAACACGCTATAAGTTCAGGCTGTTCAATGACTATTTGAATAAGTATCTGAGCTAATTTTGAAGATAGAGGGAAAACAGTGAGAAGTCAGTCTCAGTTCGTGAGACGCGCCAGTCGGGATAAGTGCGGATGCTGTGTCGTAGCTTTCATCATTATAATCTTCTGTGCATCACAATCTTACAAGAAAACATTTCAGAATATTTAAAAATAAATGTTCTCAAAAATGGTTTTCATGCACTTTTTTGCACAACGAATGCAAATTTTATAATTTCATTATTACATACCCCATCAAATGATTAATGTTAATTTAAATTTATATCATATCAGTAGAACGAAGCAAACGCAACTGCAATCTCATATAACAATAAATCATCAAACAGTTCACGCGGAGTATAAGCGACAAGGCGAAGGGATTTGGGGATCCATAACTTGTAAGCTAACCACCAGATCTAAAAGGTAGAAAAAATACACATAATAAGTAAGGGCTGTATCAAGCCATCGTTCGGAGAACTGTTGTAACCACTTTGCTACTCCTACATGATTCTTATTTGTCCCACCGTATACGGAATTAATTAAAAAACTATGTTATACAAAATATGAAATCCCATCACAGAAAGTCGAATTAAAATTTAAACATTTTTCGTGCATCATGAGCGAGTAACTTTTATAATACGACGCTAATAAACACCTCAATTTTCTAGTAAATTACTTGGAAAAAAATATTTTTAAAATGTACTTTTTGCTTTACAAAAATCTGTCAAAGTTTTGCTATATCTTTTTCGTTGGATGTTGGAAAAATGCAGAGTTCATTTGTCATTTTCGCAGACTTGTTTTTTGGGTTGCATTTCAACGTTTTAAAGGAGCTGTCGTGACTGCAGAAACTATTAGTTTCTTTCAAACTTATTTTTACAAATTAGGAATGTATAAAAATTATATTGAACGTAATAATAATGACAATCTAATACTACGATACTTGAATATTGATTGAATGAGCCCAGTTGATGAAATAATGTATTTTATTAATGATTTTCTTTTTTTTTAGTCAATTTAAAAGTCTAGCGCCAATATCGCCTCGACTATACACGGGTCGTCTAGTGACCTAAAGTTCGATACTAACTACTTGGACTTTTGTTGACTCTCAAAAATATTATGAAAACAGGTTTCTTAATTGAAAACAAAGCTGTTGCAATTATTATTACATATAGCAAGGTATCTTTTAACAATGCCATTAAATCACCTGCAACAACAAACCTTTTTAGTCTACTTTTATCAAACAGCACCAAATATTTAAATCAAAAATTAATTACCAACTTACAAAAATATAATTTAAAACACATGAAGGTTCAAAAGTTAGACAGTTTTTTTACTAAGAAAACATATTTATAGTGTTTCATAATATTGAAACATATTCTCTAATCGCCGCGACTCTAACTATAACCCGGAACTCGCTGAACTATAACCCGGAAATGTTTACAGGAAGAAGCGAAATAAACCTTTAATACTTCCTCGGGAAATAATCCTCATCTCGCGTGATCGACGATCTCATCCACTTTGTTAAAATCGTGCGAAACTCGATGATTTTTGATACAAAAACACGTTATCATGTTATTTTTTTATCCATTGAAAATGGACAAGCATTCCGCTTAATGGGTCATCAGGTGGAAAGTTGACACTGCCATTAGAAAAATTAACCATCCCTACACTGTCAATGTATCACCTACCTACTTAAAAAGTAGAGATGCTTAGGATATTTTAATATTTTCTCGAAACATTTGAGAATGTGTGACATAATATTATACGTGTTTTCAGTAAAGCACACCCATTGCTGAAACTAAATTTACAATTGGAAAGCATTTTGAATGGCGACTACTTCAATAGTCATTCAAGTAGAAAACGAATTGAATGACTCGACGGCAAACTTCAGCTTCTTGTAATAGCATCTTGCTTAAAATTTAGACATTTGTTGAATAGGAAACAAAGTTTTAAGCGGTTCTAAGGTGTATATTATTATGTTGGAAAGGATTAAACTTTAGCTATTCCTACATACTGAATGAGACCGTGACTCTGGTACTTTTGTTTGTTTTAGTTTTATTAATTAATAAATACTTATTTAATAATTATTACATAACATTATAATTCAAGCTTTATACTTAACATTATGTGGGCACAATAAGTGCATACATAAGGGATAACTGAATGTGTAATATATTTATATTGTGTGTCACGTACATTACGAAATTAAGCCTAAGCACCTACCTTCAACAGCACCAACTCGCTTACGTAGACTGGGCCTAGTACTTGTCTACGGTCCTCTTATTTATACGTCTTCCATAAGTTACCGGATGCCGAAAGAACTGCACTTTTACTTGGTGGTAGAGCTTTGTGCAAGCTCGTCTGGGTAGGTACCACCCACTCATCAGATATTCTGCCGCAAAACTGCAGTACTTGTTATTTTTGTGTTCCGGTTTGAAGGGTCAGAGAGCCAGAATCATTACAAGGGACATCATTTTTTTTTTATTGTATTGGAAGGCGGGCGAGCATATACGCGTTGGTGGCTACTTACCATCAGGTGGCCCATATACTCGTCCGCCTACGTATACAATAAAAAAAATATTTAACCGCATACGAACACTCCACAAATTTTGTCCACACTTTGTATATGACGATAGAACTCATAGAGAACACAGATTACAGATTTTTATGAGAGCGTGTAAAATATCGACCGGTCAGTTCGGATTTCGTTAACAAGAGGGAGTTCACGTTTCTATTCCGTTTCGATTATCATAAATTATGAAAGTAATGAAAGTCATTCCCAATAAAAAACAATACTATATAAGTAGTCAAGTAAGAAATAATAATTATTTAAAAAAATAGTAATTATTCAGAAATAAAACAAACGACAAACAAAAAGCTTAACACGAACTCAAGAGATGTTTCTTAGTGTTGCATTTGAAAACAAAGCGGAATTCAGAAGTTTAGTTAGCTTTTAAATATATTATTATTATATGATTAACATAGGAATATTTCTACAAAGATAATTTTTAATTAATTCTGATAATTACAAAAATAATATTACTTAGACGACAGAATGATAAGATTTTAATAATTACATGTTCTTGAACAATTGAGGCTTCATTTGGCGTCGCAGTCGCCGTAAATAAGGCTTGCTGCAAAGAACAGCTTAGAGAATAAATAAAAACAAGGATTTTTCTCTTGAATAAGAAGACTACAGCTTAAAAGACATACTCGTACGAAAGTCGGCCGAGGAAATCTCACTAACTTAACTACTTAGCAATAAACTGTCTTCTCTGCATGTGTGGACAAAATAAATTTAACTTTATTTATATAGAGGTAAAGTGCAAAATAGCTTGCGAATAGAAAATAAAAGGAATTAAAATAGAACCTAGACTGGGGAAGGCACTTAAACGCCATTGAAGGGCTGAATTATTTGTGACAGCGCCGCTCTCGGGCGAGGCTCTAGACGAGTGCTTAATATTGCACAGTATTGCACTTAGCATGCATATATCTATATGTCAGGTGACTGACTTTTTCGATTTTAGAGTTACTAGCTTAAAATCAAATACATTAGAAATCGGTTACTTTGGATTAAAATATTTACTAAATATTTATTTATTTACAGATGCTCGGTCCCGTCGACGGGTGAAAGTATTCGATATTTTTATCAGCTGAATATGTAGTTGTATTTTGAGTTAAAGTAAAGATTATTTAACATACATTATGGATATATACAAACATAATGTGTTAATTTCTCATACATATATACTAGCGACCCGCCCCGGCTTCGCCCGAGTACCAGAGTAAATATTCTTTAAAAAAAAATTTTCGTAGTATTGTATAAGCTTTTAGCCACAGTAGACGACAGCGGGACGCGGGGGCGCGCAGGCGGTTGCATCGCGCGTTAGCATGATCGGTGTGGGACGGCTTGAATTTATTTAGTGCGCGATAGTTTTAAAATTACGATAACTCCTAAGATATTAATTTAAATTGGTTGCTATAAAGGGCAATTATAATATACATGAAATGCTTAGAGTAAATAACGTATTTAATTTGATAAGGATTAATATCATATCGTATGTAACCATTTTTTAAACATTAAAGTTGGCATAGTTAGCTATCCTTAAAAGATAGACATATGCCAACGCGGACTTTTCTGTAGATCTATGAAAGGGGAACAATTTCACCATAGATTTTGTTATAATTCAAAGGGATTTTACAGAGTTTTCGATGAAAGCTCCCAATCATACTAAATCATATTATACTTGGTGGTAAAGCTCGTCTGGGTAGGTTAGGGTAGGTGGGGTGGTAACCCTCTTATCAGATATTCTACCGCAAAACAGCAGTACTTTGTATTGTTGTGTTCCGGTTTGAAGGGTGAGTGAGCCAGTGTAATTACAGGCACAAGGGACATAACATCTTAGTTCCCAAGGTTGGTGGCGCATCGGCGATGTAAGCGATGGTTAACATTTCTTACATTGCCATTGTATATGGGCGTTGGTAACCACTTACCATCAGGTGGCCCATATGCGCGTCCGCCTTCCTATACAATAATAAAAAAAACTCGTTTTTTTCCGACTTTTTCAACAATTATCGTCATATTTCAACAAATTTACAGAAAACATTAATTAGTTATACACGAAAACCGTATGAAAATCACTCCAGTACTTTTTTAGTTTATCGCGTTCATACAGACAGACAGGAAATTCGGGGAACTTTGTTTTATAATATTTAGTGCTTTTGTATAAACTATTTTGAATTGTCTGATAAAAAATATTATAATTTTGTTTTTAATGACATTAGGTCGGTTTAGTAAAATCTAATACATACCATATGAAAAAAATGATAAGGCTTACATTTGTATAGGAAATGTATAAAAGCAATATAACGAGCCGGCTGGCGCGGCCCGCGGCGTTCTCTCGTAATGGCGGCTGTCCCATACACGCTGTGATAATTATTGCTGGCTAGTTGTTGACTGAATTAGTTTAAGCCTATTGTGTTCCCTGTTAGCTTTGCGTTCGAATTGCCTCCGGCAGTTTGGTATTTATAAAACTGTAATCTCGTTAAATAAACTGGGTGAACCAAAATCGCTGACAATCACACAAGCAATTAATTATTTTTTGTTGTGTTACTGACTATTTGAAAACTCGATCAAGGGCCACTCACTAATGTTCACATTAACTCAATGACATATGCCTACCTCCGGAACAGTCTCAACTGATTTTCAACAACTGCAATAACTTGCAACTTGCAACCTTACTCGATGATTGCGGATTCAAGTCCTGAACACCAGTGAGATTCATTGCTCTCATGACATGTTTATAAATCAAGGAAAACACTGGAAAGCCCGATGGATGTGCTGCATAAAACCATTTAATATACGACTTAAGTAAATGTTTTTATTGTTATTAATAAATTGCTAATCATTTCTACTCGAACCAAAATCTTAATGTGACGGAAAGCACTGTCGAACAGACTGTGTAATTCGAAATTATCATGATTTTTTTTAAATTGACAGATCTTATTATTTGTAACAAAATAAAACTATCCCAAATAAAAATAAATTCGAAACTATTTAATTCTTTTATACTTATTCTTTTTTATTTTAATTGATCACATATCAAATACCCTAATTATTAGGTGTCATGTAGAAGTGCGTGAATGCGAAATACATAAATAAAATAAAATCTATACGGTAGGGTAAATTGAAATATCAAATCTACTTCTTAAACAGAAGAAAGGTGGTTTTTAACTTATAATGACCTGTACTAACAATTACAGTTCATAATTGTAATTATAAATTGTGCTTATACCGACTGACATAAGTATTGGTGACTCAGTAGTTTCTCACAAAATGTTTTCGCCCGAAGTAATCAGGGGATCTAAAATATGGAATGACTTGTTTCGAGGTGCGCTCCACAGTTCATATAACTTTAATAAATTCGATCAAACTTTACATATTGTTCTGAACAATACGCTTAAATATATTCAGATTGAGTGTAGAGTATGGAAATGTGATAGAATAAGTATGGAAGAAATGTAATTAGGTCAAAAATGTATTTTATTTCACACCGCGTACTCAATATCAAGGACACTGCTTGCGAACTGACCTCCTAGCGCCACCTATCGGTCCTGGGTTGTAACACACGCGCTCAATCTAACCATTCGTGATTTTATACAACGTTTAGTAATTAGTAGTTATGTCTTACGGTTTGGAAATAGGTATCTAAATAATGATACTAGCGGTTCACCCGCGGCTTTGCCTTTGCTTTAATTTACATCAAAAATTACAGGCCCCAAATACAAATACCTATACATACCCATACAAATTTTCAAACCCTATTTCACCCTATTTCATTGGGAGGTAGAATTTTCGTGAAATACGTATTTCTATGTTTCTAATCAAAAGCTTGTATACAAAATTTCATGCTCCTTACTTTGAAAATGAGCGGTTTCCATACAACGGTTCATTCCTTATTTCACCCAATGGTGGTAGAATTTTCAAAAATTTCAAGTCTCTAACACCAGTTGTTTAGGCTCTGCGTTCATGACTCAGTCAACAAGTATTTTCGGTTTCGGCGGTTTTATACTAGCGCGTCTCTTTTTTTTAAGAATGCTGTTGTATGAATCAAGGAGATTCCTAAACTATAACTATAAAATAGTTCGACAGTGATTATCACCAAAACTTAATAAAATAATTTGAAGGCAGCAATTTCTGTTACTTTCTGGAATCGAAACAGAAACGAATTTTCTTTAAGCGCAAGTTGTGAAAGTATCTCGGTAACGGTGGAACCAATTAATTTCTCTGATTACATGTTCTTTGAACAAGTCCGCGCGGCGCGTCCAGCGGCGGCGCTTAATGACTTGTACCTGCGGCGGTCTCGCGCGCCGGCCGTGTGTCTCGCGGACGGCGCTCATTCGGCTGTTCGGACGCATTCGTCATTCCCGGCGCGAGGAAGCTGCGACCACTCCGCGGATGTAAACATGAATTATACGATCGCGTTTTATATTTTGGCGTGATTTAGATGCTCGCCTTATCCCGAGTGCTTGTGGCTTGCGTAAACGTATAATGGAAATTTGTTAAAGGTAGAAGCGGATAAGTACAACGCGTTTGAACTGTACTGTATTACTTTTTTTTTAAATAAATTGTAAAAATGAGATATTTGTTAGGTATCCTTACTAATAAAATATGAGGAATCGTTGTGTTTGTAATGGCTAACTGAATAACTACTAAGAGAAGTGTGAATTTCAAGTTCATGTATGTTATAGTTTGATATATAAATAAGACAACAATAATAAGGGATATTGAGAGCTGAAGTTCGAGCTCAGTGGAGTGCCATCGGCGAGACCAGCAGACCAGCAGCAACAAAGGGTTGACAATGATGATGATGATGATATAAAAGTATCAAAAATAGTCATGGTTTTGTCGGAATATACATTACCACTATTAGATACTAAAAAGAACGCATCATGCTCGTTTTTATATTGACGACCACATATTTACACCATTATATTATGTTACTGAAACAAATTAAATAAAGGATTGAACACACTGGTGTCATCAAATAAATACCATGAGCTCCCGTTGTATTGTTTATCTTGATAGATGAGAGATCGCTTTTTAGCCGCACTGTTATGTGTTTAATATTTTGTATTGATATTCCGGCGGGATGTTTTATTAGTCAGTCTCCAACACTAGTAATCCTTATGTTTGCAAGATTCGGGGAGCGGGGAACGGGGGAGCGGAGAGCTATCGACGCGGTCGCAGTACACGAGAATTATATATCGCGGGTGTTCCAGCCACGCTGACTGCCATTTGACTGGAGATTTGTATCTCGTCTGAGCGATAACCTAAGAGTAACAGCTCGCTTGCATACAGCTTACACGCCGGCGTGGGCGTCGAGGGAAAGACTACTGATTGTGTCGTTTAATTATAGCAAATACTTAGGTGATTATATTACGGACATATACTTTTCATGTAGAACTATCTGTGCCCCGCGGTTTCACTCGTGTATAATTAATAAAAATATAATGAATAAAAATAAGCCAAGAGCCTTCCTCGATAAAAGTACTAAAAAACACCAAAACACTATATTTTTTTTCGAACCAGTAGTTCCTGAGATTATACGGATCAAACAAACAAACTCTTCAGCTTTATATATGAGTATAGATAACACAAGCGAACGAAAACAATTATGAGAATACATTTTATTAAACGTGCTGAAGTTAATAAAAAACTATTTTAACGAAGATGTAAAATCGTATCCTGTCATTTGTAATGATGTTCGGAAACGGAATAAAAAACCTCATCTCGACGCAGAGGGTCGCGTCGGGGAGGACCGGCATTAATATTATCGCGGGTAGACGCGAGTGTTGAGGGCAATGGAGCTGTTCCGTATGAACTTACCCGATCGTGGAACGACAACACATGACGATTGTGTGTCGTCCATTGCAATAACAATTATCCTACTTAATGTTATTAATTTTCTATGGTTTTTACTCAGTCACATAAAAATATTTGCTTTTTGATGAAATTTCGATTAAACTATCAAGTAAACATAACAGCATGTGAATGTCCCACTGCTAGGCTAAGGCCTCTTCACCTATTTGTGAGGAGAACGTTTGGAGCTTATTCCACCACGCTGCTCCAATGGGGGTTGGTGAAATAGAGATAGCTATAAACACAACAGAATTTACGTTTTTATAAAACTATACACGTAAAATTCGCGGACCATTTTACATTTACTATTATTTTTGATGCAGAAAATTTAGTTTTCTGCTGATCGTCTAGAATATTGCAAATTATTGTTAGTAGCAGTATGTTAACTGAATTCGAGATATGATACGAGTACCGTGAGCGCGTCGCATAACTCCGACGGTCAGGTCTCGCGCCGACACGACAACGCGTTGTATTTAACCACTTTTACGTTCGCACAGAAAGTTACTGACAAACCCTCACCGCAACTATTTCTATCGCTTTTAACTGAATTAAACTTCACTATACAATGTATTGATTATTTAAAAGGTTATCCGATATAAATTACAAATAAAGTAAGTTGTGGGACATTAAATTTTATAATGCTCTTGGTTAAGTATGAAAAATGCGAAGCTAATTAGTATGTAACTAAAGCTATACTTCTAAAATCGTTTGTCCTTACTGATTATATACCCAAAACTACTCACTGTAGAAAGATAAATTTGGACCATTTATTTATTTTATAACTAGCGACCCGCCCCGGCCCGGCTTCGCCCAGTTAGCAGAGTAAATATTCCTAAAAAAAAGCTTTTAACATTTAGCATGTGCATCATGCATGCATCAATATCATATCCGTTTTTATAGATTTCCACTTATCACATTATTATGAAACAATTTTACTTAACATTAAAATGGGTACAGTTAGCTATTCTTAAAAGATAGATTTGCGGACTTTTCTGTAGATCTATGAAAGGGGAAAAATTTTACAATACATTATTTTGTTATATTTCAAAGGGATTTTGCAGCGTTTTCGATTAAAGCTCCCAATCGGCTCGTTTTTTTTTTCGACTTCTTCAACATTTATCGTCATATTTCAACAATTTTACAGAAAACATTAATTAATTATAAACATAAATCTTCCTCTTGAATTACTTTATCCTTTGGTGAAAATCGTATGAAAATCCGTTCAGTAGTTTTTTAGATTATCGCGAGGGATTTTATTTTATAATATGTAGTGATACAATGAAGTTTTTGGAACCTTCTCCTTTAAGAGGGGAAATTAGGGAGTTTTGTATGGTTTTATCCGTACACAGTCGATACGGGCAGCTAGATGCATGTATGATATATGTATTGTGGCTCGTTATGATGTATTGATATATAAATTGACTATCCTATTTGAGTGAAGAGTGAGTGCATGTATCCTTAAGCACACACTTATGCACTTAATAATAAGGTCCTCCAGACCGATTTCGGCCACGGTGGCCAATCTCAAGAATAATTAGCCAACTGCGCAGGAGATATTATAGTTCACAAGCGTGTGCGCAAACACAGGTGCACTCTCTTTTCCTTAGCTCTCATAATCCGATGGGACGGCAATCCGACACGACCGGAAAGAGTTCAGGCGCACGACCAACGGCTTAACGTGCTTTCCGAGGCACGGGAGTGTACCACACTTCCAACTTCCAGACTTCGGGCTGCTACTGAGAATTTTCTGACAGAAAACCCCAATAACTATTTATTTGCCCGACCTGGGAAATGAACCCAGGACCACCGCGTCTGCGGCCTTATATCAAGCCACTAGACCAACGAGGTCAATTAATAATCACTTAATAAAAATTCTTATGTAGAGCTAGTTGTGGTCGTGAACGCCGAATATAGCCGAATATAACAAATAGTTAAACATATTATAATTGTAACATTGGCCCGTCCGTGACCGTCCGTGAGCGTCCGTGACCGTCGACGTATAACATCTGCAAACAGTGACTAATAATAATCAGTGTGCCACTCTGTTGTTTGCTCACGTATTCATTTGAAATCAAAGCGAAGTACTTAATTACGAACTTAATACTCGTGTCTCGCTCATTGTAGATTTCACTTAAATAGACATCCAATCAACGACTCGAAAAACCGCTATCATTGGCTAGACTTAATAACAGGTCGCTCGATCAAGTACGGTCACGAGGAGGTTAACATTATATAGTGTTTAATTTAAATATCATACACTTTGATAAAAGCCAGAAAAGAAACATCGAATTAATATAACCAAATACACAAAGAAACGTCAATTGAAAATTTTGTAAAATATAACATATTTAAGAATTTCGATTTAATAGCTTAATTAATAATTTAAAAACGCGTATTTTTTAATATTTTGCCCATTCATTAATCGCGTCGGTGTTTTAAAAGAAGGTCAACGACACCGTAAGAAATGCTGACCGATACATACACGCCCACTCACGCTTCACACCGGAACGCAACAAAGTTATTACTGTTTCAAGAGGACTTAATTGCGGTCACTTGTTGTTTATCATTGAGGAAATGCAATATAGAATGATATTGTACGGTAAGTAAACACAACACTGTTACATACAAACCGCTATTTGCCCTTAATATTATAATAACCTAAATCAATAGTAACATTACGACCGAGGCGGCATTGATTTAATTAATGGCATTATTATTGACAATTATAATTGTTAAATAAATGGTCGGTCGCTTACGTTTAGTACAAAGTAGCTCTGGAGTCTCTTTATAATATTGAAAGAGCTAACTTGCTTTGTATGCGTTTTTTTTATAACGTCCTCCAGACCGATTTCGTTCACGGCGGCCAATCTCAAGAGAGATTAGCCAACTGCGCAGGAGATATTATAGTGCACAAGTGTGTGCGCAAACACAAGTGCACTCTCTTTTCTTTAACTCTCATAATCCGATGGCACGGCAATCCGACACGACCGGAAAGAGTTCAGGCGCACGACCAACGGCTTAACGTGCTTTCCGAGGCACGGGAGTGTACCACACTTCCAACTTCCAGACTTCGGGCTGCTACTGAGAATTTTCTGACAGAAAACCCCAATAACGATTTATTTGCCCGACCTGGGAATTGAACCCAGGACCACCGCGTCTGCCGCCTTATATCTAGCCACTAGACCAACGAGACAGACATATATGTGTAATAGGTAGGTGGGCTAAAAATGGTCTGCCTGAACGGAAGTGGTCCTTCGACGTTATACATTTTACCGAGTGTGAACCGACTTATCAACATTTCTTCTTTAGTGTCAATATAAGCATTTTAAAGGTTTTTATTTCAAAATGTGCTTAATTTTTGTTAATATTTCAGGTCATGCTCGGTGGTGGATGAATGATTACATGTTTCGGGTGTAAAATCTTTCACAATATTACACAAAACGGTATTTAACCTCAAAAATCTTTAAATGAGAGGATGATTTAGGGGATTCCCCAGCAGTTGGACATTTACAGGCTGTCACCTTACTTATATAAGATTACGACAAATATATTATTAAACAAAACCCGTGTCGCGTTTGTCTGTCTGAACGTAATAAATTCAAAACTACCGAACGTACTTCATACATAAATACATACATGTGGTTTTCACCAATGGACGGAATGGTTATGAGGGACGTGCACATGTATAATTAAGTAATGTTTTATGTTAATTCGCTAAAATATAACGATAATATTTGAAGATGTCGAAAAACATCATGCCATGCTGTAGTATTACTGTTTTAGTGTGCGCCATTTAAACCAATACAGTTACATGTATTACGATAGATTACGTTGTATGTAATCCCTTATTCTATCCGTGCGAATCCGAGACGAGTAGTTTAAATATTATAGCAGACAACTAATAATGATGATGTGTGCTAATTGATGGAAAATGTTAGCTAATATTAAGTTTATAAATTATTCAATAACGTTTATTTCAATGATTCATTCGCAGTTAGCAAAATACATAATCGATACGACCTCATAGTGAGTACTAAATAGTAATGATTGGCTGTGCTTAAAATTTTATTTATTTAATAATAATATTACGAAGGGGCAAGTTATATTTGTTTGTTTTTATTTATTGCTTTTACCGATTGATAGCCGAGTGGTAAGAACGAGTAAATCTTAACTGAAGATCGTGGGTACCCCGGCAAGCACCACTGAATTTCATGTGCTTAATTTGTGATTATAATTCATTTCGTCCTTGACAGTGAAGGAAAACATCGTGAGGAAACCTACATGGGTCAAATTTCAATGAAATTCTATCACATGTGTATTTCACCAACCCTCACTTGAGATGTGTGGTGGAATAAGCTTCAACCTTCTTCTCAAAAAGAGGAGAAGAGGCCTTAGCCCAGCAATGGGACACTGGCACTAAGGCACAATTCATAGGCTGTTACTGTTTTTACCGATTTATGAATCTGATTAAACTTATCCAATTGATGTGATTGCTTTAATACTATTTTATTTATAGTTTCAGAGCGGACGTAAGCTATATGCTAAAAATGTGGCTAGCCAAACGCGGGCAGCTAGTTAAATACTTGTCGATATAAACATGTATATATGTATAATTATGTATTACACTATTACAATATACTAATTATACTTATTTAATACAATATATCAATAAAATATACCTGAGTTGTATAAAAGACTATAGATGATATTAAGTAAATAAAATATGATGTTAATTATAGACGTGGAGTTTAACCGATATAATCATGACTTCAGGGTACATGTTGACTATTGAGTATTCACGTGTTACTTTATTCATTTTACTTTTTATCAACTCAACAAATGCGTAAAATAGAAGGGAAACATCGCAAATTAACCTACTAAATGATAAAATTAATTGTAAATATTGACATATTAAAAATATCGTCCCAATTGAAAAATATCGTTGCATTTTTTATAAATGCCTCTCTTGGCGTAGTAAAGAAGCATTTACTTGTCAGAGGCTGAAGCTTAGTAAAAGCTTATTAGATTCCAATGTTGGCAGAGTAAAGCTAATATCTCTCCAACTGTCACTATGTCGGCAGAAGTGACCACTAACCATTTGATGGCAGTCGCCTACAATCTCGATAACGATATAAATAAAAATGCTGATATCAAAAATCCAAATTGCTATAATTTCAATAAGAAGGCTTTCAAATACAAGATTGGGCTCTTTAGGTAAGGGGACTTCGAGCATGAGGAAAAATTATTTCTATTGATTTTGCCTTATAAACCGAATACGTAAATGTTTCATCTTCAGCGGAGTTAAGCTTTTATAAAAACATTCTTGATTTAGGAAATATATAAGGAATACTCTTAGCTTTGCGACTTACAAATTTGAATTACATGTTAATAAAAAAATAAGTCATATATTAGCTTGGCATAAAAAGTAGCCTTTGCTCCCTTGAGTTTCAAGTTTGTTTCGAACCACACTTTATTAAAATCGGTTGCTTAGCTGTTACAGCGTTACAAACAGATATACGGAGCTACGTTCGGATCGGATAGAATATAACATATATAGTTTAGATTTATCTGAATTTTGCCTCTAGACCAACTACTTTTACTTGGGCTTTGTGCAAGCTCTTCTGGGTGGGTACCACCCACTCATCAGATATTATACCACAAACATCAGTACTTGTTATTGTTTGGTTCCGGTTTGAAGGGTGAGTGAGCCACTGCAATTACAGGCACAAAGGACATAACATCTTAGTTCCCAAGATTGGTGGCGCATTGGCGATGTAAGCGACGGTTAACATCTCTTACAATGACAATGTCTATAGGCGTTGCTGACCACTTACCATCAGGAGACCCATACACTCGTCCACCTACCTATGCTTTATAAAAAAACTAGTAAATATACACGTATATCAAATGAGGAATATAATAATAGATTCCTTTACACTAAGGGCATTATGTGAGCACAAGCACGAAGTTTAATCATATCGTACGATAAATAAGCTAATGACGTCACAAACGCCGCTAACAACTTCGTCCTCGGCTCGTGCGCTAAATTATTAGCGGAGTTGAGTACTCCGGCACCTTGTTTATAATGGATTCGCCTCTAACTTTTAATAAATATCGATAATATCTCATGCACACTTAACATTTCGTAGAAAAGAGGTAAATAGGGCTTATTTAATAACAGGACAAAGGAATTTCGTATCAATTTGCTGCGGAAATTGAAGACATTTTTCATATATTTTCTAAATAAATAAATCATTATTCCATAACTTAGTCTAGATACATAGTAACCGCTATGCTTTCTTGTAATAAAATAATAAGCTAGACTAGATTTTCTTAGATATTGGACATACAAAAATTTTTATCTTTTTGTTTCTGGTTTATTGGTTTATGTATTCATAATAATCTATGAAATTATACATCTCAGGCTTGATTTATCAGTAGGTATATATCAGCCAGGCAGGGTTAATATTGCTGAAGTTATGCGACCCTAAACTCTTTCATTGCGTTTTTTCCTTGGCCAGTATTATTGTAGTAAATAGAAAATATTTATAATATAGAAACTAAAACAACATCTTGGCTACATGAACATATTATGACTATTTTTTTTTCTAATATATTACATAATTATATCAAATCTCACTGAAATAAAAAATCACATTACTGACACCGGTTGGTTTGTAAATATTTCTCTGCTGGCCACATGTTTGCTTTTCTGTTAATGTACAAAGTTGTCTTTGGACCTTTTCAATGCGGATTCATGGATACACTGATGAAATTTATCCAGATTTGAAACCGTAATCTTAAAATCCATTACGGGAGGGAATAAAGAATGCAACTTGTGCACTCATAATATTTCTTGCGTAATTGACTAATCACTTCTGAGATCATCCGTCGTGAGTGAAACCGGTTAGGTAGCCGTCATCATTATATAAGTCAGCTCACATAAAAGTACTCAAACTCAAAATCAATTTTAATAATTATCAATTGAAGGAACGAGAAATAAACGAGCCGTACTAATACTGCTCGAGACGAATGCTTCAAAGTTAGTACAAGTGTAACGACATGCAGCTCCGATGCTCCAGTATTTTATTTCCTGCTTCTTGAACTGGTACAAGAATTAATTATTTCTCAGAAGTTGAAAACTGAAGTCAGTTAAACTTCCGCTCCCGTGAAGTTGCTACGCGGTCTGGACTGCTGTTCGGATAACTTTGATCATTATGAGCTGGAATTTTAAGAAATAAACATTCAATAGTTTATTTGTATTTGTATTAACTGTCGAACTACCGCTACTAGCTTGCCGGACCGCCTTCAGATCATGCTTGGGTACTAGGTACTATGGGATTTTTGCCAATAAATTCTCAATAACACCCTCCGTCAACAGTCGTGCGTAAAGAGTTAAAGACTGGTCTTACACCTAATTTCTCTTGTCGGGTTGTGATCTAATAGGGCAATGAATGTGAGAAACAGATAGCTTATAAACTGCATATTTATTATTGAAAATGTATACTGACGAAACATTGACGAAATCATTATAATTCAGAAGGCCAGAAGACTTTAACTTACTCATTTATTGGTAGTTTTATTTCAGATTAATTTTGTAGCAATTAAACCTATTTTAATTTGTTTGCCGATGGATGGATGGATGAAGATGGCCCAGTGGTAAGACCGCGTGAATCTTAGCCGATGATCGTGGGTTCAAACCCGGGCAAGCACCGCTGAATTTCATGTGCTTAATTTGTGATTATAATTCATCTCGTGCTTGACGGTGAAGGAAAACATCGTGAGGAAACCTGCATGTGTCAAATTTCACTGAAATTCTGTCACATGTGTATTCCACCAACCCGCATTGGAGCAGCGTGGTGGAATAAGCTCCAACCCTTCTCCTCAAAAAGAGGAGAAGAGGCCTTAGCCCAGCAGTGGGACATTAACAGGCTGTTATTACTTTTTACTTTACTTAATTTGTTTAAAAAAAAATACAATATAGTCGTAGATATTCGCACATTTTAATAATTGATAACTCTTGTTAATGATATTTTTCCTGTGAAATATATATATTTAATTGATTCTTTACGCTCCGAGTATTCCTGGATTCAATTATACCAATATCAAAACGAATTACAGACAATAATAATAATTTACTGCAGAACGCAATGTGTATAGGTATATATATCGTGTATACATACTATTTATATACTTAGATATATGATATACGAAGGCGAAGTCTTAAAGTCGGCTTTTGTATAAATATATAACAGCGACGAGCTACGAAAGGCGTAAAACCTCATGTGAACACTTTTAACCAATTTTTCAATTCATATTATACTGAAGCAAGGTAGTCTTTTGATTTTATTGTAAGTTCTCTACGTGTAACTGACGACATTACACGAAACGGCACCTCAGCAGCGCGCCGCGACGTCCACGAGCTGTAAAAACCGGCGTCGTCTCAATCCCGTGACGTCACCAGGGGATTAGAATACATAATGTATGCACTGAACGAGAACTCCACCGAATAAAGACGGAGTTGGTCTTTTTATGTTTAATTATGTCACAAGTCTTACTTAGTTAGCGAAGATTTGCGTAATTAAACATCCAAAAAACTTCAAAATAAAACAGATCTTTGCGTAGGAATTTTTATTTTTATTTTATAATATAGGAAGCCAACGCTATATACAATTTAGTTACTTATGTCATAGTACAATCATGAATAACATAAATATAAAATTTGCATACCTCACTTATAGGCTAAATCAACATGCATAGGAAAAACAAAACAAAAAAATAGTATATTCTTTGTTAAATTAAACGAAGTAAATAAACAAAATTATAGGCTTACTTTGATATGTGTATAGTCATGTGTCTTCGAATAAAATAAATGAGAGGCAAAGCTAGCTGGTTAGATACTTTTTAATCTGTCTTTTAAAGCGACAGTAGACTGTTGAAAAATATCTAGGCTAGCTTTTTTGAAAATATTATTATATGCGATAATCATTCTGTTAATGGGTGCAGCTCTGCTCGGGTTTACTTTTCGCGAATGGTTGATTAAAAGTTTGCTTATTTTTAATGAGACTTCTAACGTTATACCTTGGTACTGCCGATTTTACTCTGCTCAACTAATTTGGACAAGCAATACTTCCATTTACAATCCTGTGCAAACATAAATTCATTAAGTCTCTACGATTACATAGTGAAAGAGTTTTATATAATTTTATATATTTTATTTTAATAAGTTATATTAAACTCACTAACCTAAATCTTATATGTCGTCTATTATAAATCTTAAAAGTTTTAAGAAATAACACCGAATATGCAAACAACATACAACGAAGTTCAAGACCTATCATCTCCACACTACTTCAACGAAATTGTCGATTAATCTAAGACCAGATGAATATGTATGTCTGTCTTCTCGGGAACTAACGTAAATTTATGTATGTATGTCTGACACTTGCAAATACAGCAACTGGATGCTCTTGGCAGCATCTCCGTACATATATTGAACTATCGGCACACTCGATATATGTATTTGTTTTCATAAGCTTTTATCTTTTAAATGAATATTCACTGCGTGTTAAATATGATAGTGCTTTCACTTGACTTGAACAAATTCCGCAATGTAAGCTGATGACGTATATAGTTGCATTGAAGAAATGGTATTGTAATAAAGATCAGTCAGTTGTGTTAGTGAATGTGGGAGAGTTCTGATTGAACTAACGGCTCCCTTGAGCTCGGTTAATCCTTGGGAATCATTGTGGATACATTTATTACATGTTACATATATAAATAGAATTATATTAATACATTATTTTAAAATTTTTACGGTATTTTGATGTAATTATTTAGACTTTTTAGTGTTCCTAAAATCAAATATTAGTTTTATATGTGTTATTTTTATTTAAGCGATAATTCAGTAACTACATTAATTTTAGTCAAATTATTTGAAATGTAATTTGACCAGGCACTTTTTATATAAAGATAATGTAAGAAATGACATTATAGCCAAATTATATAAAGTATTTATTAAAAGGTGTAAATACAAATTCGTTAGAGAGTCAACCGTTCAGTCTATTAAAACAACGATCCGTATATGAGATAAAATATTATCTCAGAAAATATTATTGTAAAACAAAAGTAAGTAAGTTTCCTCAAGCAGTGATCGGTGAAGTGCTATTGCGTTTGTTCCGTCATCTCGAACTTTGAAGAATGCACTCACCGACTGTAGTCGGATGCTGGAAGAGGGTAGTCAATTTATTGAAAGAATAAAGTAGCATTTTGTTACTCTTAAAGTCATATTCAAATATACTATTCAAGTACTGGCCGAAATGTAATAATATTAAACTGGCGAAAACTAGTTCTGAATAATATTATTTAAGAACGTTCTGGTCCGACCCGTCGTCAGTACTCGCGTAGACTATAATTAAATACTTGAAGTTTCCCCGTGAGGAACAGACAAACAAAATCCTGTGGCTGTTATATCTGTAAAATATAATTACGAGAGCGAGTAAATGTCAGGACACGTCGGAATGTTATCGTAACGTCTGCTTCGGAAAGACCGGTCTATTCGGTCAAAAGTTTTGGAAATTATTTTACCGTAACTCAATTCTTAGAGTAATGACTTTTAGTTGGAACAACAGATAACGGTCTTTGCTTCACTAACGTCACGTGGTATTATTCCACGGTGCAACGAGTTAGTGGATTGCCACGCGGTGTTGTGACGTGTGGCATGATTTCATTGCCCGCGGACACTATAGTATAGTGTAGTAGTACTGGTTTTCTAATGATGTTTTTCTACGCAGCGAAACAAATACCAATATAAATAATGAATGACGTAAAAAAGTACGATACTTGCTCGGAATAGTACCAGCGATGTTTAGCGAATTTGTTGATAAGAGTTAATGCTTTTAAATTTTAAAAACATTAATAGTAGGTGGCGTTTTTCATTTTATTGAATTTTATAACATGATAATATTTTGCTTCGAGGTTTTTTAATCATATCTCATTACATACTAAATAAACAAACACTACTATAAGATCCATAATCTAAGAACGCGAGTTATAATTGTTTGGCTCTACGTATATAATATTAAAACCAATAAGGCGCCTAACGACCTATCACGATATAGACAGAGACGTCCAATAAATCGCCTTATCAATTCGTAGTCGCCGCCGTTTGCGTGACGCGATATATATAAATACCACGTTACGTGCCTCTTCAGCCTCTCTTAGATCGACCCGAATATTTTTTGTTTTAAGGGATTTCAAGTCGATTACATAAATATTATAGCGCAGATTATTATTATAATATCGATGTCTTTAAATGAAAATAACTGCTATAAGACTTGTGAAGTTAGATAAACATTCCACATTGTTATGAGAAAGTGAATAATGTTATTAGGTATGCTGTTTTTATTTATAAACATAAACTAAACATTTCTTTTACCTATGAATCGACTGAGCCTAAAATATTCAACGATATAAGATATAGTTTTACTCAAAGTTTAGGAAAAATCTTAGGCTGTAAGGCCCCCGAGAAATAACTTCAAACGTAAATAGAAATAGAAAACATGTTTGATAATAGCGTTCAGGTAACGTACCAGACACCAAAATCATAATTTAATATACGTACAGAGCCTTCTCATGTTACATATAGACGATCCACCAGACGATCGAGCAACGAGCGTCATATATTAAGTACTCGGTTATTACATGAGATTTGTAACAGATATTAGAATGGAAGTGACATTCAAATTCATTACCATTATATATTTATTCGATTAGATTAAATAACAATTCACAAAATAAATAAGTTCCTTTTATTATGTGTGAAATATATGGAGTTCAAACCAATACATCTGCTTCGTGTAAACCCTCATGACTGAAGGTGGTGATCACTGTAAATTGCTGACATTCCTATCGATCCCTAAAATTTGTCACGTGTAACCCCATTTGCATCAAATCAGTGCGGTGGTTTCTGCTTCTGCTTCTCTTACCTTCCGCCGAGCCGACGGGAACTATACAATGGTATATGTTACCATGTCTATTTTTGATACTAATAATAATCAGTAATCAAGCTATACTTACAACCTTGTTGTTAAGTGATCAAACCACGGGTCGAGCCCTAAGCAGGTCAACGTAGTGTGTGACAAAATCACGTTATACATATTTAGAATATAGATAAATTGAAGCTTACTTTTATAAAAACAGCTCACTAAAAACTTAGATAACCAATGACCATTCCTATCTCCCTGACAACGTGTATGCGATACGCAAAGTTTCATGGTGTTTGGTTGAATAGTTAAGGCGAAAACGTAACAATCTATCAAATTCAAAATGAAACTAACGTTGGCATTTATAACATTATTAAGGATATATGTTTAATGTACTTATTTAAATGAAATAAAGATATTGTCATTGATTGCTTGCACAAGTTATTTATCTTAGGTTCTTTCTTAAAAAAAAACAACATCTCCAACTGCGCCACCAACCTTAGGAACAAAGATGTTATATCCCCTGTGCCTGTAATTACACTGGTTCTCTCATTCTTCAAACCGGAACACAAAAATAACAAGTACTGCTGTTTTGCGGTAGAATTACTGATGAGTGGGTTGTAGCTACCCAGACGAGCTAGCACAAAGCTCTACCGCCGAGTGAATTTGGTCACTAACTGGTATAATGAGTACTATTATAATACGTTATCTAAAATAAGATTAACATTCATAAAAATGTGTTAATCCGAGAGTGTCGTCGTACGCGACAGAGCGATAATCCCGTCTGCGAGAGAATCGTAACGAGAGGGGCTTTTCAGTATCCACGCTTCACACCAGAGCCTAAGCACCTCGCCGGGTAATGTATAGGCTTATGGCTAATCTGCCATGTGCTATTTAGATAAGATTTTATCGAATTATTCGGTTAGTGTAATTACACTGGCTCACTTACCCTTCAAACTGGAACAGCAATACAAAGTACTGCTGTTTTGTGTCAGAATATCTGACGAGTAGGTGGCATGCAGCCAGCGTTCATCGATTTATTAGACGTTGTCACGTCTAAAAAATTATTCATTGACTGCTACCTATGTGTGTTGTCATTTTATAATTACACGTGTAATTATAATTTTGATTATTTATCCATCAATTATAGGAAAAAATGGTACAAATTTATTGTCGTGTAATCAGAGTTACCTAGTCAATAATAAGGAATTTGTGTAAGTAATTTATGTATAACATATCGCTGTGCATTTAACCGAAGATCGCGGGTTCAAATCCGAGTTAGCACCCTTGAGTTTTCAGATGCGTACTCGTTTATAAATCATTCTGCTCGGTGTTCAATAGAGAAATCTACATGTGAGATGAAATTTTGTCCCATGTGTATGAATACATATTAAAGCGACATCATAAAATAAGTTCCAAGCTTTTCTTTCCTGCCAAAAACACTGAATATTCAATAACAAATGCAGATAAAAGTATGTACTCGTGGCCTTTCCATGTCCTCTATGGAATAGCTTGCTCAGTGCATCCTATGTCCTCGTAGCAGACCACGCTCTGCAGTTTGAACAGTTTTTGGAAAGAGTCCAACAAGTTTCACCGATGATTACTAAATAATGAAGAATGGCACAAGAGTTTCGATATCAGACCACTGTACTGTTAAAACAAGTTTATGTTATTTTTGTAATTATATTCAGGAAGTTACTTTCTACATCATTTTGTTAAGTATCAACCTAAAACTAACAACACTACGACATGTTAGAATAGATTTTCGTTTCACAAATTATTAATTCATAGAATCCAGTCACCAAATAAATTTAAAAAGCAAAACCAAAATGTTTTGATGGATTTTATTATGTTATAGTTATCCTTACTAATATTATAAATGCGAATGTAAGTTTGTTTGTTACGCTTTCACACCTAAACCACCGATTTTAAAAATTATTTCACCAATGGAAAGCTACATTATCAGTTGCCGGCAACGCACCTGCAAGTCCTCGGATGTTGCAGATGTCCATGGGCGGTGGTAGTCACTTTCCATCAGGTGAGTCTCCTGCTCGTTTGCCCCCTCTTACATAAAATAAAAAAAAAACAATAAATAACTATATACGAATTAATCCACACTCAGGTATTTACGAAATATAAGGAACTACGACGCGCATCTTCTGTAAAGCTATGTCCACATAGTTGCGTGGCTGAGCACCAACGTGTGTTTTGTAGCTGATTACAAAAAATGCTACCGAGCGCAGAGGCAACAACAACGAAGATGCAACACGCTCGTGCCTTGTTCGCATGAAGCGATATTGACAAGCTCAGTGGTGCAAGGCAAAACATCGCCGTGGTTTGAGCTTAAGTAAGATTGATAGATAGATAAACTTTGTTCTACTCAAATAGGAAAATAACAACTTTTACGGAAAATATTTTTTTTTATTACAACGGCTGTCAACACTTATAGCGATATCTTACAGGCGGCCGAGGGATTACTCCAGAATAAAATATTATCATTTCTATTTATTTCATATGAAAATGAGAAAAAAACTAATTAATGAAAACATACATACATTTACTAACCCGTTTATTACTTACGAACATTTAGTTACGAACGTTTAGTTTTGTTATAACTTTCATAGTGAAATCACCATTATTTACGTTACTCGCAGCTGCTGATTAAATATTATTGTTGTCGCCTTTATATATACATATGATACGTTTATTTGAATATAACCTATTATTAAAAATATAAATGAACCTCGGAATTGTGTTTAGTAGAACTAATTCGAGAGGCTTCCTAACAGCCTGTAGAATGTCTCAGACGCTCACAGTAATTGCCTTCCAGCCCATGCGCTGGAAAATTATTTTCTTTGCAAAATTAGTGCAGGAAAATAATCTTTTGTTGTCGTTAAATAACATTTTCCTAAGTAGAGAAAGAAGAACATTAAAAATATACTAACAATATATTTTTTTAATTGGCTTTAGAATAATACCATTTTATATAGAAACAAACGCTTCTTTATTTTAATGGGATTCAATTATATACAATACAAGCGATGCGGTCTGTGTTCAAGTGGATGAAATTAAAGTATTGTGAAGACATATTGTGAACTTTGTAGACGGGAGATTATGATGTCTTACTGATGATAAATGACGATGTTCTCCTTACTGATTTCGGCTACGGTGGCCAATCTCAAGAGATATTAGCCAAATGAGAGATGATAATAACCAATTGTTTTGCGTGCTCTAGAGGCACGGATAACATCCAGATTCTAAGCTGCTACTGAGGATTTTCGACAGAACAACCTAATAACTTTTTTATTGACCGACCTGGGGTTGGAACTCAGGACCTCGGGATCTGCCGCCGATGTTTAAATTTTATTAACACAAGCAATGCAAATTATTACGTGGGCAATCAATCAAAACAAGAAAATCCTTATCCGGATTTTATCCCTTTGTTTTTATTTTGTGATAAATAGCATGTGTCTAATTGCACATAAATTCTGCCACGTGTATACCCACCGCCTTATTTTAATTTTACTCTTTATTTTTAAACGAATTAGATAACATTTTAGATAAATTAATAAACAATCTAACAGAAAAATGCATAAAAGAAATCGACTACCGATCTATGTCGATTGCACTTTTTGTTCATTGAACAATATAACATCGATAGAACAATTATTTCGATACGCAAACTATTAGCGATCACGTTTAAATCGGGCGAGTATTAGCCGATAACAAAGCCGATTGAGAGGATTTATTTGGAAGCTCTGCGTCGAAACGAAAATCTACATAGAACTCCATACCCATACACCAGAGACGGGATAATTGACAACCATTATTCTGTATCTATAGAATGAAACGCTTTTGTCGCCTATTTTTGTGATGGTATTGTAGCCAGTGTGTATCCGTATATCATACATTTCTTCAAAAACTTGGTGCCAACTATTGTGTATAAGAGAACAAATGAAAACATATTAACAGATGATAAAAGTATCCTATTTTTACGCTGTTGAAGATCGGATTTTAGAAGGTTAAAAGCATTTCTTGAAAACTGTAAAAGTACATACTCGTGTATACCATAAAACAATAGACTACATCAATTTACTTTCATTTCGTGTATATTTCAAAAAAAAATCCCATTAAAATCTCAAATACGATACATGCCAGTACGATAAATATAAAACATTTTTGGTAGAACGCTTGTGAATATTTTAATAAATATTAAAGCGGTCAAATAAATAATTATTACGCTTTATATGTTTAATCTGTACGTAACGTCGTACCAATTATTTTATTGAAGGATCAAACGTGCGGGGTGAGGGGTGAGGTGTGCGGGGCGCGGGGGTGTCGGCTGTGGGAGTTCATCGCATGTACGTATAATGAATTTTATCATTCAACTCGATTTGACGCGATCCCGTGCGTTACCTTACTTAATTATTCAAAACATTACGTAGCCCTTAGGCTCCCTATCATGGCGTCATGTAAACTTCTTGCGTGCCTTATTGTAGCAATTTAAGAATAGCTCATTGATAATAAATAATACTTAACATCTTACTAATATTGTAATTGATAAATTAATATATTTGATGGTACAACCTTGTGAATCGGCAAACGCAGCGTAGGGCGCTCTCCAGCCTGGTGGACCGATGACCTTATAAAGGTTCCGGGTACAGACTGGATGCAGAAGGCGGAGGACCGGGAGCTTTGACGCACCTTGGGAGAGGCCTATGTTCAGCAGTGGACAACGATTGACTGTTGATTTGACAACTTTGTGGGGGTATCCATCCAATTATAAATGATATCAAAATCAAAACTTACTTTATACGAGAAATTAAGATAAATTAAATTTAAAGGTACAACAACTTTGGTATGATCGACTGTCTACTTCTTATTTATTTGTGTAAATTGTTCAATAAAATATTATAGGGTAAGCATGTAGAGCATGTAAACACTACGTCCACTTTATGTTTTTTATCGGATTTTAACGTATACTGTTAAATTTTATTGGTAACCGAATCTTGTAAAATGACGATTCAAACTTGCTTATAAGAGATTGGTCAAATTAAAACTCCGTAAATGTACCACAGCTTGGGAAAGGCCTCTAAATTTCTAAGGCTTGGGTATGAATAAGACATAACTTAATTCAGTAATTCAATGTTCGCAAAAAGCGACAAGTAATGTATCAATTGCTTTTTATAACAAATAATTGTCCGAATGTTGCGAACAAGAAGGAAGCAACATTGTTGTGAAACCAATACCCGGCGCGAAGTACTTCGAGGGAAAGAAACTTTGTTACAAGTATTGCTCGAAGAGTTTCATTATTAAGAGTTAAAGTATTTATTGAAGCGATCAATAAAGTAATACGAACAACATTCGCTTTTGTAATACAAACACCATCATCGTATTACAAAACCATTTTTACAAATCGCAACTCTCAATACGAATGGTCGTATGTGACATGGGTGTAATTTACAAAGTTAATTATTTATTTCTTTAAAATTCATAATGGGCCGCGACAAGCGTCTTGTGACGTCATATCGATCAAGCCACCGTAGATATAGAAGTTGACAAGACGATACACTCGTACTAGCGACTTACGACAAAGTGGATAAAAATAATGCACACAATTAATAATAGCTCTTTTAAAATGTGCCAATTTTCATAGTGATCGGTCAAACAGTATCGATATCTGTTAATCAAACATACGAACAATTTTTATATACAAAATTGTACACTGTGTTATGTATTTTAATTCCTTTAATTGAAATACATTGTCAGCGAGCGAGACCTGAGAGTTGTGGATTAAGCTCTCGCTGTTGCTTTCGTATTTTCAAATTAAACATATCGTGTTTATCAAAAGAATACGAATAAATATTACTGACGATAATGAATATTAAAATATGATGTATCCAACGATAGCGAGGCTTCTAACGATACGGGGCTATGTTATTCTACCGCTAAATAGCAATACCTAGTACTGGTAGGTTTATTTTTTGTAAGCTTGTGCTTAAACATGAGTGCAAATATAAGTGTAAGCTCAGTCTCTTAGTCTAGTTAGCTAGTTAGTTAGCTGGGTGCGCACTAGTGTAGAGACGTTAGACGTTGCACGTAGAGTGTTAACGCCTTCAACTCCGGGCTGCTACTGAGATTTCCTAGAAATAATTTCATATTTTTTTATTGAACAGTACCGGGGCTTGAACCCAGGTATCGAGATCGATAAACGAGCCACTAGAGTAACAGGCAGTTGATAAATACGATATTATACATGTAGCGTTAATTATGACACGACCACTGCGAAGCCTACAGGAAGGTTTTGGCAGGCTGTGTGTACAAAATCAAAATATAATCTATTCAGTTAGCCTATAGTTACGATTTGGAATCATCGTTTTTAAGTTATATTAATAGTTAAGTTAAAATATATTATTATTTATCTTACTTTATTTTCTGTAATTACAAGCTTGAAAAAAGCGGAGCGTGGGCGTATTAAGAAACGTAACGAGCATTAAATTTTGATTGTAAAACTGAGCTTTATAACGATTTTTTAACGCTATTTACATAAACATAAAATATATCTGTCTCTCTCTGATAATCGCGGATTATCTCAGATATAATGGAGTCTCGAGCAGTCGTTTAAATCGCGGTAACGCACTCGAATTATACGGAATTGTCGGAAAATTGCTCTTTCGGGGCAATTGTTGGAGTTCGAACGAGTTTTGTTTTAAAAAGGACCGCTCATTGAAATTAATGTCCGTGATAAGAAGTTTGAATATTCGATCAGAATGTCTTCTTATCGGCGTCGGGGCTTTAGACAGAGGTTGTCATTACCAATAGGAACACTCGTTACATATAGTTACAGAGAACGAGAGAAAGACAATATTATGTACGTAAGAAAATTAAAACATACTTCTCTCTCTCTACCATAATAGTAGATGGAGGGATGCTCGGGTGGAACATTTACAATCTACTGTACTAGGTGCACTTATCTAAATATTTTTTTGCATTTTATTTTGAATTATTAACATATTATTAAAATCATAATATAGCGATATTATCTGTTGAACATTCGCTTTCCTCGCCGTAAATCTAAATGTATTCATAATTTCACGCAACTGTCCCATCATTAAGTTTTATGTAAAACTAACTCTGGGCTGTCACTAAGTCTTAGTGACAGATAGTTAGGACTTGGCAGTAATATATTCCCGTGTCTCTAAGCACACCTAAAGCACAGGCTTTATAACAGTCAAGCGCTTGATACGGTCGGTTCTATACGGACTTGACGGATTTGCCATTCCATCGGATTATGAGAATAGTGAATAGAGAGTACATTCCTGCTGACGGTACATCACTAAACTATCAACAACACGAAAGTTTGAATAAAAACAAAAGTAAATAAATAAAAGTATAATGTGTCATAATTCGATAAAACTTTTCTAGGGAATGCTCGAGCGCTGACACTCCGAGCGCGTTGTAACGCTCTCGCGAATATAATTTTTAATATGAGTTACAGAAATGACAGCACATTCTATACCCGAGGCACGTACGCCAATGTTTCATACACGAAGTCTTTAGGAATATCTTTAATACGTTACCTTTCACAACCGTAAGATCCTATTAAACTTCAATGTGAAAAACTAAAACGTTCATCGCACGTCCTGTCAGACATAGACTCTAATAAAGACGAAATGTTTGTTGTTTGTTTTCTTAACTTATGCAGCAACATCACTCTTAATGAGGAAATTTATTGTCATAAAACCTTGTATCATATTTAAGTCTAGGCTACGAGCCTTAAAAAAATACAGGCTTATCGCGTAGTTTGGAACTCTAAAATAATGTTGTGTATCATTTATATTTAGCCTAACAATATAAAGTACCTAGTCTTATATTATAATTGTGTTTATATTTATTTATACTTAGTAATATATATAAATTGTATTTTTAAGGCTATCTTTTGCACAATAAATCGCAATAAGTTATTACTATTGGGGATTCTACCAAGAAATTCTCAGTTGCACCGATGTTTGAAAGTTGTCGGAGTTCGAGTTGGTTATGACTTTATAGATAATACTTTGGGTATGAAACGCCAACCTCCAGGCCATTACATTTCAAAAATCAGATCATTTCAAATTTGAACTCGCAGACTGTGCTTAACATCTACTAGGGCGGTTCATCTCAGATAATACTCGTTACTATTGGAGGAACATTTAGCGACTCACGGAATGGTTTCCAGTATTATGTATGACCATTTTGTCTACCGTTGCACAGTTTAAGTTAGATCTGGGAGTTGTTTACATTTACACCATCTGTTCGGAGATGTTTGGTTTGCCTCTAACTCTGTTTACCAACAGACACGTTTAATATCCTCGAGTCGTATATCAAGTAACGAGCTGTGATTTTATACATTATGCTTTTAAAGGTTGAATTAATCGCGACGACTTAAAAATAAACCATCTAATAAATAATGTACTCGTAATACACTAACCTTAATTCTAAAAATCTTAATTGCATACACACACAGATGTTTATCAGACAAGCTTGGATTTTTTTTTATGTTAGAGGAGTAAAACGAGCAGGAAGCTCACCTGATGAAAGTGACTACCACCGCCCATAGATATCTGCAATTTGCCAGCCTTTGAGGAATTGACTTTGAGGATTGGACGATTTTAGATTCAGGAAAAAAATATGTTAGAACGAAGATCTTGGAACTTATTCTATGCTGCTTCTCATTCCTCCTCACGAGTTGGTGGATACTTAAATGTAAAAAAAAGGCTAGAATACTCGCTTTGAATACTGAGATACCCTCATAGTAATTTTCACTCGTACATTCACTGTAAGAAATATAAAGTATCTAATTCTTTCATCGTAAAAGTTTATATATGCACGTCAATACTGTCGTATTAAACGATCTATCGCCAGTTACCGTGTTTATATCACCGGGGTGACATTTCAATAAGGCGCGCGTCATAACCGTTTTCACGACGTAAGCAATAATTGATTAGAGATGGCTGAACGTCCCCACGTTAAGTGCGGGGCTATAGATTACGAGTGCCGTAGTTTAGTTAATGTCGTGTGAATATTAATCATGAGCGCCGTCGCAGTTCGGAGCGTGTCGGGGCGACATAATTAGGCGCAGCGGCGCGCCTTGCCGTCTAATAATTTATTTTCCTATATCCCTTTAACAAAAGGCTTAAATTACGAGTCGTCGTACGTTCATCGTTCGATCGCTATCGGTACATGCCGCTTGCCGGTTTCTTGTTACCTTCATTCACTATGGAATATATTGTAATAATAATAATAATCTCACTTCCATATAAACATGGTATTATTACTACGTGTACAAATGATTGTCCACGTCAAGCAAAATTATATATCTATTGATATATTTAATATAATATATAAATTAATTGTGCTTATTTTTTAATGGTTAACATAATAATATGATTCAAATGATTGATATATTTTATCTTCTAACATCTTATTTAATACATCCTGTTATTGCTTTTTTATTAATATTTTGTATTATTTGTATTATTTCGATTTTAACGGCAAATTATTTCGTATTATAATATTTATTACAAATCGCAAGAACATGACATTTTCAAAGAACATTGTAAGGTTTAAGAAAATAAACAATTGTGATCTCTCATAAACCATATCCTATAAGTTCAATGAGTTGATACTCAACAGACTCAACTTTCACCCAGCCAAACGCGGTTACAGATTTTACTTTAAGGGTCAACTCTCGCAATCGAAGGTCGGAATATGGTAAGATATTATATAGAAAACGATGCTCCACAACCTTGAAATAAATCACACAGTTAGCCAATGAATGTAACTTGCACCTGAAACATTCGAATTTAAGATAATGCTTATGGATAAGTGTGAAAAAAAATCAGAAAATTTAAAAAAAACGTGTAAATCGCACTCCCGTATTTGGATTTCGTTATCGTAATCATCGAGAATTTTGACTTTATTCACTGAAAGAGATTGAAATCTCGGAACATAGTTATTAACGTATGTATAGGAAGAAATAAGAAAAAATACTTTATTTCTGAACTGATTGTCACAAATATACTCTGTTATGAAATATCTGACCACGCTTCTATGGTTAGACCGTAGCGTCTCGCCTATTACTGCAGTTAGCTACGAGTCTACAATTTCGTAGCACTCGCTACGATTTTCCCGCGCTATCGGCTACGAATGCCTCCACTGTGATTAAGCATTATTGCTGCCCGTAATCGATGCTTCCTGCAGATAAATTTAACGTAGCGACCATCGCGTAAATAGTTTGACTATTTGAAAATAATCGAAATATTTAAATCGATATCCTATATCGACAAAATATCCTTTCTTTATAATTATTGATATAAGTATCTCTATAAGTATTGATATTCCTAGTAAAAGCAACATGTTCTCACTATGTCGTCTGTCGTCAATCAAGAAAGCGATGAGGTTCAGTCGACAAGTACACTCACCTTAATCCTTAAAGCGATCCATCAGCGCTAAGATGTTCTTAGATGACTTGATGCAATTGAACTGGATATTTCAATGGGGTCAATCCTGTTCGATAATCGATTTTAATTATTGAATATAATTAAAATCATTGTTAATACCTCGTACGTGAAGTTACGTTATCGGCTGGTGGCGATAAATTATAAGACAACACGGCCGCGCCCGACGCGACGCCTCTGCGTTTAATTGTATCGTCCCAGTCGAAAATTTGCGTTAATTTAACACGCGCGCGCGTTGGTGAAGCAACTCCTATAAATATTTAATTGAAACAGTACGCTAACAAAACGATCTCATATGAAAATTAATTAAAAATTTACCGATACGATCTGAGTGTTTGCTAATTTTATTTGTTTCTATTTCTTTAACAAAGTTTTATAATTATTTCGTGTAGTATTTGTAGTTTAAAAAAACTACAGTTCATTAACACAAAAGTGTTAATTAACTCGAAAAGAGCATATTATTTAATTGCTGTAATTTTTCTAGTCAAAAATTCTCTCATTTATAAACTAAGTTCTGTTCGTGTTAATTATTTTCACCCAAGCTTAAATCAAAAATGTAATTAATTAATTGTGTGGTTTAAGGTTTAAAGTCCACGCGTTAAATTGGCGTGTCGCCGTTAGACGGTTGTCAAACCTTCATGAGTGACATACTGAGTGAATTCTTATATAATACCACTACTGTTTTATTGTATATATTAAATAATGGTGTCTAAGAAAAATAAAGGATTAAGAGATGATTAGAAAGTTGAATCGATTAACGATGATTGTTGCTTCAATCCCAGGGAAGATCCACTGAATTATCATGAGCTTAATTCATTTAAAATACTAATTCACCTCATAATCTACGATGAAAAACCAACGTAAAGAAATGTACCTGTATTTGTCTGATTTGTAATAACCAACCCGAATTGGTGCAGTGTGGTGGAATGAGTTCCAAACCTCCTCCTTAAAAGGAAGTATTCTTCCTTTGGTCAAACATTGTGCATTTTCAGGCTATTTCACAACTAATAAACTGATTAAATTGACTGAACTAGTAACAATGACTTTCCAATTTTAACCTAATACTAAAATAAATTAATCTCATTTTATATTCGTTTATAAGCCATACATAAATTTTCTGTTTAATTAAACTTCTTCTAATCAATATAGAGAAAGCAATAGCAAGAAACTGTAT
The DNA here is from genome assembly GCA_963151315.1 of Nymphalis c-album. NCBI lineage: Eukaryota > Metazoa > Arthropoda > Insecta > Lepidoptera > Nymphalidae > Nymphalis > Nymphalis c-album. Next base: position 14,342,708 of record OY720590.1, on the reverse strand, counting down.
CAGCTATACTCGTTGTAACAGATTACGGGATGACAAACAGTTTGTTATTGTGACTTCGGCGCCGCGACGAGCTCAGAACACTGAGTACAACATAAATGGCATTCTTCATCCGGAATGCCCAGACTTCTCCATGCAGTGGCTACAACATGAAATCGGTCATAAAAAACAGAGACAACGTGGCGTTTGAAGAAAATATCTCGCACTGCGCCCTTCTTCCTTAGCGCAGCTCTGTTGGTAGTTTTTAATGGTCACATTACAAAAACGCAATCGTGTATAAGTTATAGAAATAGAACATAAATATAACTTTGACAATATATTTAAATTAATATAAGAATATCAGGGTAGGTGCTATCAGTGGTTAAAGAATTGTATTAAAACTTCTTACATAATTGACTACTGCTAGAATTCGTGGGATCGGGAACCTTGGAACCCCGGAACGAAGTTCTGTGCGATATTTTTTTGACTTAAAGTGTGTTTTAAAATGTAGATTTAAATTGATTACAGTAATATATTACTGTATTTTTGTCACACCAAAAAGCACCTCAACCGTCTTTGAAGGTTTGAAGGTAGTCACCATGTATGAACGCTATTTCCTTATAGGTTCTGTTAAGGCTTCGAAGGTTCTAGATTCACATAATATGTTGTCAGTTAACAATATTATAATGCTTTTAAATGTAAACATATATCACTTCTTCGTTCAGTATTTATTCTGAGGCAATAATCAAACAGAGAAATCGTCCTTTTAGTTGTACCAGTTGCTTTTTTGGCCGCTGTTGAGATTAGTTTAGCAACTACATATACAGCTACAAACTAAAGCCATATATGTGACTCATGACCGTGGTATGTTTACATTGAGAGTATTACATAGAAGTAGATATTTTGAACGATCCAAATAAACTATTAACAATGACGATAATTAACTAGATATGATTTAACAAAATTAAAATTTAACACTAATTTATAAAATTGGTCATCTCAAATATAATTTGATTGGATTATACCAATCGGGCACATCCGTATAGATCCTTTATTAAACAAAATAAAATGTCTTTATTTTTGAAACGGGAATTTATTCCATGATGATATTCTTCTGACTGATTAACCACGACGGCCACTCTCAAGAGATACTAACCAACTGCATAATGCATTTTATAAAGCGCAAGTGCGATTGCAACAGGTGCACTTTCAAAATAATTGAGGTGCAGGGAAATACTATAGAAGGATTCTCGTCATAGAAACTCCCAATATGGCCAACCACCGTCCCGGGATTTGACCCGAAGACCTCTGATCTGCGGCCTTATAATTAGTCCTATCAGACCAACTGTCAAAGGTAAAAATACGTGGATACGTCACCAATATTGGTACGAAGTACTATTTATGCATCAGTTTATCGGCATCGTTAGTTATTCGACAAAACTCATTATAACTTCGTCCAAAGTCACCTGTTCCGTCGGCTCTGTTTCGAAAATTGTTTGCGAAATTTTTCGTCCAAGTTTTCGTCGCATGTTTTTGTATAATTGAGTCTCGTTACGTAAGCCTATCAATTATACATAAGTTGTATTCCATAGTCTTACTAACTACATGAAAATATTATTAGGTGACAGACAAACATGCATCACAATATCAACGACAACTAAAGCGGTGAAACACTTTGACCATTAAATATCCAAAGAAAGTTAATCTGCCTGCATGTTAATTTTTTTGCACGTAAGTTCTGTTACTCGATTAAGTTTTTGTATTGAAGATGGGTACGTTCTCTTATCACGCCGCTCAAATAAGGTAGAGCAGTTTAGCGAAACATTTTTCTTTCTTTATTGGCAAATTTTCTTCTGATTTACGTAATGGTTACGCGTGAATTAGAAGAATAAAATCCAACACAATCTATTCATTCGATCTATGAAATCGGTTTACAAAAGTTAGCAAGTTACATACAAAACACGAATTATCTCTCGTGGGAGTCCTAAAGTAATTTACATTTTCACTTATTTTGTATATTGACATATAAAAAAAAGAGTACAAAATAATAAAATAAAAAAGCTTATTTGAAACAAGACATCATCAAGACCTTATAATGCCGTCTGTCACACTATATCTTATAAACATTTTGTAATTGGATCGGCTGATACTTGAGAATAAAAGCACAACGTTAAGTTCGTCTACGCTTCTACTTCTGAATGGTACTCTAAGCAGCGGTATGTGTATATTTGTTCTCCTTAAAGAAGAGAGAAGAGCGGGGAGGGGATGTAAATTTACAGGCTGTTACCACCTTCTCCACTGACACTCTTAAGTATAATTCACGCGGTCAATGCGCTACAGACACAATTATCATGCAATATTATGATAAAGCCTAGATTTAAATTTCAAAACAATTTGCATTCATTTCCATAGTCGAACGAATTACATACAAATATCTAAACGTCATAACATAATCTCGTTGGAGCTGTCAATAGCACGCGTTATCAGTATTCAGAACGATCTTTTGAACGATATCATTTAATTTTGTTACTGATTATTTGTATTTTATGGTAAATATGAAAATTATTTCAGCATATTATTGCTACAAAATGTACTGTTTTGTAATTTATATAACGAAATATTACCCATTGCCCGCTTAAATCAATTAAAATAATGAAATTCAATGCATTTATTTATGTGGTTAAGCTCTATAAAACAATTCAGCTTTACAAAACAACTTCGTTATTTAGAAATGAACATCAGTGCTGTACAAATATCTGCCTCGTTTATCGTTTAGCCGTCGAATTAACTTTCATATCGCACGAGTCACGACCCATAAATCAAAGTAAGACGCGTTACCTCAATTTCCTGAAGATTTCAATCATAAATATTTACAGGAGGAAATAGAATGTGGTCAAATAAATAGCGTTTGGTTGAGTGGTACCGGTGAGGCAGGGTAGGCGGCGCGCGCTGCCTGGCTCCCTCATCGCCCCGAGGCAGTCGCGCGGCGCCCGCCGCTTAGCCTGCTTGTGTCGACGCGCGTGTTCTAAGCCTCGAAGCTAGCGGTTAAATCTTCGAAACGAGCTGTGTTGTCCGCTCCCGAATATCGGGCAGTGTTTTGAACCAAGTGTGTTCAGTGTACTCGAGCTATGGTGAATTTTCGTGTCAGTGTCGAGTGAATTATAAATTGGGGCTACCTCGGTGAGCCGGCACCGCTAGAGGTTGGTGCAGTTTACTTATTAATAAGTTAAGCGGCTTGTTCAACTAGTTATCAAGACAATTCTCGGCGGATAAATACGTAATTAGTCAAGTTGCTGTGTGAGCGAGATTAACTTGTGCGAATCTGGTTAGGACTAGGGTGTTATACGGGTCTTTGTGGTCCGCAGATAAGCACCACTTTACAAAGCAACGACTACAATTTCCGACCCAAACGGTTACTTTTGAGGCCGCTCCGAGTAATTTATTTTCCGTGAAATCTTCTTTGATATTATATTAATTCAATTTTATTATTCCTTTTAACGGTCCGATGGAGCGGGATAGATTTAATAAAGACTAGGGACGAACACGTTATCGTTTAGTTGTGTTATATAAAGCGAGTTATGCAATGTAAACTTAAATTTTCATAATTACTAACTTATCTGCCTCTTAAAATTTAAAAATAGCATGAATTATATATACAATTTTTTTTATATGGCTACCTATATTCTTTTGGTGTTTGGTCGAGTTACACTATATTCAAGCGTTGTGTGCTGAATAAAAAGGTTCGTTTAAAATTAGATTTATGTCGGGGACATTATGAAAGTTTGTACTTCAAATCAAAAACAGGTCTTCGTTAAAGTTTTTAGACAAATTATTGGAGAGTATTTAGCTATATATTACTGACAGAATTACAGAAAACATTTTTTCTTGTCCTAACCGAAAACGGGAGTCAAGCATAAATAGGTATTAATGTCGTGACTCGTGAGAGCTATTCTTACATAAGTGACAGTCACTGTAACTTAGCGAGTCAATTAGCACGTGGCACTATGATCGAAGTTAATGGATGTCTTTAATAATACTAGTTAGATATGTAACAAAATATAATATATTATTGTTTAATGTTGAATGAATATTTCTTCGTCCGATTGAGAAATAAGAGACATCGAATATATTTTAAAATCTGTTCCTCCTTCGAATCGACGTTAGTGTATTTTCTTTCATCTTGAAACTTTATCAATCATGTCTCGTCCGATTGATTTTAATATATTTACGTGGTATTTTACGTGGAAGCTCGACGCAAAATACCTGTTAAAGTTGAAATTGAAGCTATTTATTTGGAAATAATGTCTCATGTCGAAATAATCTTTTTCTACGAAATTGTAATTTGATTTCTTAACTTTCTCCGGAGCCTTCACAATGTTAAAGGAATTAAAAACATTAAGTCGAATCTGAAGTTAAAATTTTAATTCAATAAAGAAACACTTGCTCGTCACACGTCCACACCTTCCGAAGAAATTCAATGGGATTAAGCACATTCATATACAACTATACTTACATATATTATTTTAATTAAAACAATTGTTGCTTGCAATAAAAATATGTATGTCAATCTTATATTGCTTTATAATATACAGAAATATCGTTCGTTGGTAAACCGTCGTTAACTCTTTTCCTATGTATAATACATAAGTTTGTAAATATTGTACTTTGAAAGTATGATCATATTAAATGCATGCATGCTCTATCTAACTTTGTTAAAATAGTTTTAGTAAATTATTAAACTAAACTAACGACTCTATTTTGAAATACTCGTACAGACTCGTTTGTTGTTTTTCCTTACTGCTTTAAAAGCGAATTGTGTAATTAATGATAAGCGTGGTTTTGTCAAGCACTTAGTATAGTTGTATTCTGGTTTGAATTACGTTCAAAGTTTCCGATGGAACCCGTAAAAAATATAGTTATTTGATCCACGAATACAAAAAGGAACAACTGTAAAAGGAATATTCTCGCTGCGTTTCCATTGCCGGTTTATCTTAGGTCTGGCGTGTCACCCAAAAGATTGCCCAAAAATTGAGAACATTCCAGCGATCAACAGAAAGATTAATGCTCGGCCTCAAGTTAAATTGCAGAATAAGAACTAACGAATGTAATAAAGTAACACAAAAAAATACGTTGTATGTAGATTGTAGGTTAAAGTGGAGATGGGCAGTACACAACTATAGAAGCAAAGATGGCGCGACGCGATCTTGTACTGCACCTGTACTGTTTCTGATCTGATTCATGACATAATATCACTATGAAAATACGTTCGGTAGTGTTTGAGTTTACCACGTTTAGACAGACAGACGCTGCGGGGGCACTTTGTTTTATAATACCTAATATGTAGATATGCTAATATTGTAGCCTTACTAAATAAAAAAGACTTCTACTATTTTTTACAAAATATTAACATACATACATACATAGTAATGTAAATGTTACATTTACAATAGTTGTTCTTCAGTTATGATTCAAGCATTCTAAACAAGGGACGTCTTGGTAACAAATATTTAAATGCAACATAGAGAAGAATCTGTATCGTCTTAACAACGTCCGATGAAGTCGGAGGACGAGCCGTTGTAACATATATTATATTATCTTCGGATAAAACGAACCAATCATGATCGTATCAAATCCCAAGTAATTGGAAGTAATAAGGACAACATAGTGATCGACAATTTATTGTATTGCCCTTAATCAGGGATCATCTAATTACTATTCGAGACGTTGTTGGTAATGTGATATTATTGTAACTCTTGTTTATTGCGTTTGATTGTCTGGACATTAGGGTCCGTCCACACTAGCCCTGTGCCTGTCTCGAATTGATCGAGTAAAACTTACGGTGTTGCTACTATCTATAAAACGAGGCGAAGTTAAGTTACGGACTTACAGTGCAGTGAAATGGCAGTGGTACGTCACGTCATGTAACGAAATAAGGTTCACGCTGTGCCTACCAAATGCTACAAAATGCGATGCGTTGGGCGTTCGAATTGAGGAGATACAATATAAAGGAGGTTGAGGGGCTTTTTGGTGTGTCAAAAATACAGTAATATAATCAATTAAAATCTACATTTTAAAATTCGGTTGAGTCGAAAAAATATCGCACAGAACTGCGTTTCTGACGGGGCTCCCCCGATAGCACAATTTTATTTTTAGTACAAAAGCCCAATTATCATTATGATTTATCTCTTCAGATTTGCTTTCAACACAAAACGCTTATTTAGCTTGTGCTGCCATTAATAAAAATAAATGTTCAGACAAATTATATTAAGATAGTACAGTAAACACAATTCTAGAGATGTTGTAAATGTAGTTACGGTGTTTTGTTAAATAAATATATGCCGGCATACTGGCGAAAGGTACTCGATGTTAAGTGGTCGCTTCTACCAAATGATAATAATAATAATATCCTGGGACATTTTTCACACGGTCATCTGATCCCAAACTAAGCAGAGCTCGTACTATGGAAACCAGACAACCTGATATACTACATAATTACTACTTTTTGTTTTGTAAATAGGTACATACTTATATATACAGACTCAGGACAAACAGACATGTTCATGCACACAAATGTCTGTCCTGGGTGGGAATCGAACCCACGACCTGCGGTGCGAAAGGCAGGTTATCTACCAATCACGCCAACCGGCTCGTCAAATGCTGACGACATTCTTACAAAATTTGAACCACATTAGCCACTTTCAAGGGAGACTCAAATACAAGTGCATTCTTCTCTATATATTTAAATAAATAATAATATCCTGGGACATTATTCATACAAGGCCATCTAATCCCAAACTAAGCAGAGCTCGTACTATAGAAACCAGACGACTGATGTATTACAAACACTACTTTTCGTACATTCTTATATAGATATATAATAAGCAGACATGTTCATGCACACAAATGTTTGTCCTGGGTGGGAAATCGAACTCACGACCTGCGGCGCAAAAGGCAAGTATCTACCAACCACGCCACTTACTGTTCTATATATTTATTTAAACTCGTAAAGACAGGGCGACAAAGACGACATGAAAGGAAATATTTCAACGGCTAACACGTGCTTTCCGAGGTACGGAAGTGCACACACCGCCAACTTCCAACAAGTTGTATCAAACTACGGCAGGTGTAACGTACTAACGATGAATTAGAGATCAAGTAGTAACAGTCGTAGTCTGTTGTTCACTGTTAGCACGTGAGAAAGTCGAAAGGCGACTTATTGTATTGAAATATGTTCGATATTACTGAAATGGACATAAGAAACAACAGCATGTTCATAGAAAAAAGTTTGGACAATAGTCGCTATCATATTACGTGTTAAAACTTTACAAGTACAATAAATAAAATGAATACACTACTTGACTTACAAATGATGAAAGTTAAAATAAATCAAACTTAAAACAACATTTATTTATTTATTTATTTATTTATTTAATATTTGGGAAACAAACAGATATAAAATATAATCTAATTACATAATACAATTTAAATATCACATTATCCAGCGAAGTTTCCACCGATTGATGAAACATAAAATGCACTCAAATATTTTAACACAATAAGAGAAAAATTATTGGACAATATTAAAAGTATATAATTAAGTTGATTTAAGATTGTTACAAATATTATCTTTAAATTTAATCAAAGATAAATGAAATATATCAATGTTCCCAAAATGCTTATTATATTCGCGACAAGCTCTGATTAGAAAACAGTTAGCATTATGTGATGAATGACAAGTGGGAGTATAAAAACATAACGGTTGACGAGCGTTGGATCGTGGGCAGTTCAGAGACAACTTGCTAAGTAGAAAAGGGGAGTCAACAATATTATTAATAATTTTATATAAGAGAACTTGGTCTCTCATAGATCGGCGTTTTGAAAGAGCTAATAAAGGTTCATGGGTAGAATCGCTAGATTTAAAAGACAAATATTTTAAAAATTTGTTTTGGATCTTCTCAATTTCATTTATATGAATATTGTACTGAGGATTCCATACCGTAGATGCATACTCGAGTATAGAACGGACGTACGCGTTATAAAGCAGGTTAATAGTAGAAATATTTTTAAATTCAGATCCTGTTCTCATGATGAATCCTAGCATGCGATAGGCTTTTGTCGAAATACTTCTAATATGAGAACCAAAAGAGAGCTTGCTATCCAGTGTCACGCCTAAGTCTCTCACCTCGTTCTTCCTTGATATATCGTTATTATTGACAGTATATTTATAAAGCAAAGTTTTACGCTTACGAGAAAAAGAAATTATAGCACATTTGTTTATGTTAAGATGAAGAGAATTTAATTTGCAGTATGTCTCTAACCTATTTAAGTCAGATTGAAGAGCATGACAATCATCTAAAGATTTAATAGATTTGAAAATTTTTGTGTCATCAGCATATAAAAGAAAATCTGAAGACACAAAAACATTATTTATGTCATTTATAAATATATTGAAAAGTAAAGGACCGAGGTGAGAGCCCTGAGGAACACCTGAACTTATCGGTATAAAAGATGACAGATAACCTTTAATAGAGACAGCCTGAGAACGGTTGCGAAGGTATGAATCCAACCATCTGAGCAGGTCGCCATGTATACCGAAACTTTCAAGTTTGTAAATAAGTATATTATGAGACACTTTGTCAAAGGCTTTGCAGTAATCGGTATACACGACATCACATCACAATAACATAGCAAACTTACAATAAATAAAACATAAAAAAATGCAACACTGCTACGAAATTGTACAAATGTGTGCAAGTTATTAAGGCTTTGTCCGATGGTGTGAAAGCTGATATCAAGGTTCTCATATTTCATTATATTTGCAAATTTTATTTTACAGTTGCAAAAATAGCGTAAACTTTGAAACAAAAACATACAACATATTCACATATGTATGTATATCAAAAACAAGTACCTACATAACATTAATATAAGAACAGCGTTCTAATATATATGCTTGGATCGCTTTTTTTATTGTATAGTTAGGCGGACGAGCATATGGGCCACCTGATGGTAAGTGGTCACCAACGCCCATAGACAATGGCACTGTAAGAGATGTTAACCATCGCTTACATCGCCAATGCGCCACCAACCTTGGGATGGTATGTCCCTTGAGCTTGTAATTACACGGGCTCACTTACCCTTTAAACCCTTGCGCCTTGATGAGTGGATGGTACATACCCAGACGAGCTTGCACAAACCCCTACCACGCTTGTCTATGTACAATAAGTAAGTTTATGGATGATGCACGCCTTGTGATTTTTTTCACCGTCAGATCTTTCACAGGTAAGGCTATTTCTTTTCCGAACCGGTAGGAGTTTCTAATTTGGCAATCAATAAGTAAGTTATGGGATTTTTATTACATAAATGATTGTGATATTAGTTTCATTTGCATATTATCATGTAATCTTAATTTTAAAATGTCTTAAAAATTACACAAAAGATAAGTAGGTACATAAATAATATGAAGCGAGAATGAACCGGTATTTGTGTGAATATCAAAAAGTTATAAATTGTCAAACACAGCGCCTAAATATAATTATTCTGTTTCAAAGAAATAATTACAATTTACTTCAGTAACTTCATTTTAGACAAGATAAAGAAAAAACTTTAATTGAAATTACCTAAAACAAAATCGCTGTTTGAGATGGTTTTTAAATTAAATATCTTTAATTATTAACTTTCTGTACAGCTTCACGTAATTGAATATTGTATTAAGTGTAATTGTAATTTTGATGTGAAGCTAAATAAATCTATACAAATAAATAAAATCGAAGTGTCTGTCTGTGATTTTAAAATAATTGCAGATTTATTAGTTAATGCGTACATTGCGCGCTGATACTTATTAATTATATTATGTATAATACTAATAGTCTTTATGTACTCTATTATATACCATATATGGCACATTGACCAGCTACCATTTATTCGAAGTGAGCAATAAAGTATCAAATATGTATTGCTCTTGATATCAAATGCAAGCAAAGCCATAAGCTACGTACATCTGGTCGTGGTTGTGTTGCATGAATTAGTAACATGTTCGCCGTATTAAACCCGAGATCAGCTGGTCGGTGACGTGTTTATGTCTTTATCTTCAATATTTGTGACAAGATTAGATATTGGTTGGCGGTACAGGTTTATAATTGACTTGTCTATTTGCAGATTGTTAATAGCTCTGCATATAATTAGGTAATTATTCGTAAAAAAATACATTGATTTAACAAATGAAATATTCCATCCAAATTATTAAATTATCCGAAGTTTGCGTTGTAACATGCGGGCAAGCATCATCGAGTTTTAAAAAATTGCTTTTGTGAAGATTATTTCTGCAGTGAAAAAAGACATCGAAGGATATTACGACACATGCATACTTGTTGTTTAACAATGCGCACCGGTGAGCCGTAATAAAGTTCAAACTTTCTCCTTAAGAGGAAATTTTAGCAACATTTGTTATTATATTTTTTTCACAATAAATCTGAAATTCATCTTACCAAATAATTGCAGAATGTGTAAGTACAATGGAGCCGTTTGAAACTTGGAGATTTCTCTGATAAGCGAGCCATAAACTTGTTTTATGTCTGCAATAAAACCTAAAGCTTGCCCTCACCGTCCTCTCCTTGTCTGTTGCTAAATTAAAATGAAACCTTCTTTGGCGGAGAGGTGTTACAGTAGCCTAAAGGTTGCTAATCATTATGATTTCTATATAACAATAAAACGAGTCCGGATATCCTAATTGATAAAATAGAATAATAGATAGAAAAATATTTTATTTGTAAACATACCACAATTCAGGGAGTACAAAATAAAATCATTAAAAATAATGGGATTATACCAAAAGAAAGAGAGATAAAATATGGAGTTATTGGTTTACACGTGCCTCATTTGTCAGGTATGTATTATACAATTTCGAATTGATGATGAATATTATATTGAATTTAGAATATGTTATATGTTGTACAAAGTTCTGCCATTCACCAAACAACATTCGAGCAGATTGCTCAGTGGGAGCACCGGTACGTCTACGGACAGCTACCGTATTATATTATGGGCTAACTATGTTTATTTATATATTTTTAATTAATTGCCCTTGTACTTCAACTTTTAAAGAAATTTCACCGTATAACTTGGACTTTATAAATAGTTTGCGCTCTGAGGATAAGAGCAATTAGTCAGCGTATTTCAGTGGCGGCCTGGAGAGGATTTAGTTCAGTTTACTTTTAGTTTACGATATTAAATAATATTTGCTTTATTTTATTATTTCGTTCTTTTTATTTTAACATTTAAACTAAGAAATATAACTAGAACTTCTTAGTAGATATATCTTCGAAGTAGGTTAGGAATGAAAAAGTAGCCTATGACCTTACTTGGGGCTTAAGCTTGCTTCATACCAAATTTTATCAATATAGTTTCAGTGGTTTAGCCGTAATAGTGTAACAGGTCGACAGACAGATACATACTTTTGATTTACTGCTTATCCTGTATGCGTTCTTATAAAATTAATCTGATTGTGATAAGACTTTGATGAGTTGCTTGACCTGTATGCAGATCAAAAGTTCCTAGTTAAAAAAAACTAATACTTTTTCTTTGTATGTTTGTCCGTCAATATAAACGTTCTACATAGACTCATATTCTATCCGTACGAAGCCAGAACCGGGAGCTAGTATAGATATTTTTTTATTTATCACAAATCCAATTCGACATACGTTTGTCCTTTATGATTCGTTTTATTTTTGATGACAACGCGATCAGATTGAACGAGAGCTGATTTGATAATGACGTACAGGTACAAAACATGTCCTCGAATGCGAAACAATTCCCTTTTTGTGAATAAATCTGATTACGACGAATCAAATAAGATTAATCTTGTTTGTGTATGATTTATTAGTCTCTGGTGCAGAGATGGCGTCGTGAATCTTGACTGAAGATTACGGGGTCAAATACTGCAATTTTATTGTAATTGTAAAGACCTTGCTTACGTGCTTTGCATGAAAGGATAACATAGTGAGGAAACGTGACAGAGGAACATATGCCTATGTAACCTCCAAGTCGTATTGAAAACATACTCAGAAGGAGATGAGGCCATATACCAGGCAGAAAAGATAAAATGTCTGTCCACTTGTTGCAGTAAAATCTAAACAACATTTTGCCTAGAATGCAAAGTTTGGGAACAAAGGCTCATCCGTTAAACGACTTTTAGGAAGTTTCAAGTTTAAGGGTGAAATGTAATTGTATGAATTTCACCCGTACGAAGTACATTTCTAAAGGACTTAATTTTAGGCACGAAATCTGCCGAGTTCTATGAAATGTTTAGATTCTACAAGACATACATTGACTGTTACATTATATACATTATTCAATGAAAGGCTTGAAGATTTAAAGGGGGATTTTCATTCACATCGCGCAATATGGTTATGTATTATCGGAGCTGAACACGTTTTATATTTAAATACGGGCTTACAATAAATGTTGGTCGGGCGAAGGTATTTATTCGGGCTTTCGGTACATTTAGCAATATTTGAGGAAGGGGTGAATGGATGTACCGCGTGTTACCATGCGTTCGGCAAATCTCGGACAGCACCAAAGTATGCTATAGGATTGATATTATACAATTCAGAATGGGAAGATTTTTGTCTATTCCAAAAACATCGGCAGTTATCGATCATGTTGGATTTGTGGTGCCATCGGATTCTGAGAGTGAGGTCTTATAATGTATCGCACGCAGTTGGCTGGTCGCTTAAAATGGTAGCTGTTCGTAAAGTCGGTTAGGATGTCCTTGCGATGTCCATCACGTCAACATTTTCACTGAAAAGTCCAACGTAACGTAACGTTACGTTTTCGAAAATTTCACGTATATTTGAAGTTTATTTAATTTCGCATAAATCTGTTCATATCCTTAGAAAAATAATATCAAACGTGGTCACATGACGTTTATCAGTTCCAGACCTTTTTATGTATCATCAAATATTCGTAAATATAACGCTAAAGCCTGTATAAAAAACCAGTTTGAAAGTCGTGTACGGTAACATTAATGTTTATATAACATGAAAGTAATAAATATTTTTTATTATTATTTTGTAAACCTTTTTCTAATGTATATTTTCAGTCTACCTCATAAAGCTAGTAGATAATATAACCCGTGTAAATATAAAAAGCTTTATAAATGGCGGACAATCTCATGCCATTTTACTCACGCACTAATCGCATCTCCTTTATGTATTTAAATTTAGAATAAAAATTACGAAGTTAATTTAAATAAATATCTTGCTATAGTATAATCAAATGCGACTTACATAGTGCACGAATCTATTATAGGTATTTGTTTTGAAAGGACAGAAAATATAATTTACGGCTTATTGTCGAGTAGGAAAGGGCATTTTTCAATTAAAAATTTCACACAATTCCCTATTCTCGAAGTTTTAATGGCCCTAACACGTAAAGTAAATTGGCCAAAGTTGAAAATTATGAGGCTCCTCAAACACGTTTCTGTCGTTATGCGTTTATAATTTAGGGGATTATTGCGGTACTTATTGCGAGTTTTATCCTTATGTTCACAATGTTAAGGGTTGACGTGTTTGTTGACTGCCGTTGTCATTACAGACGAGATGGCCTAGAGGATTTAACATGAAGATGCGGGATCAAAGCCAAGCAGTCTTGCATACGTTTTAACGTGTTAAAATTGCGTTTATAATTCTTTTATATTGCGTTGGTGACCACACCATCAGGAGGCCCATATGCTCATATTTATTTACATATATTAAGAAATAAATAACCATATAAACATATAATAAATTAATAATGTAACATGCAAGTTACATTGATAATAAATAATAATTATGCAAGCGAATATATAATGTGTAACGGAATCAGCTTGACAAATTCCTCGCTGCGGGGAATTCTCGAGTTAAACTGGCATCAGAAATTTATTATCTTGCTCAGATCTTGTCGTTTATAGAAAAGGAATTACTTGATAGTATTGAGAAATCTAGATATTGTTATTTTTTTACACTATCGTATTATTGGTCAATCGTATTGCCTTATAATTATCTATCATTCTGCTTAGGTTTTCCAAACCACAGCTTATTAAGCCTACAGTATCTTTATGTTTAGTAAAATCGTCTGAATCGTATCGCTTTGATCGGCAGATGTTCCGACGTATTCCCGTCACGTAGCCGTGTGATAAACCTTGATATCAGCTTCCAGTGAGCCGAGATTATTATCGGGACGGACAAATGGGTTGTAAAGCTTCTTATGACTGCGTCAACGGGCACATTGTATCAATACTGAATTGTGTATTATGAACTCTGTTAATTTAATAAAGTATACGCATTGAGACGCGCGACAGAGAACATTAAATACAAGAAAAATTCGTAGCAGAAAACTCTGGTATTACTAACACAAATATTTGCGATTAAATCCCGCTGCAGCTTACTGAGAAGCCTTTCGCTGTAGATTTACCTACCAAGTTAAATAGTGTCATTTGTAGCACGAAGCAATATAAAACCTTTATAGTATTTATTTTTCTCATACAATTTATTTTCTTTTAGTAAAAGAAATTATTAAGCATTATTTATTGACAGGCAAAATAGAAAACTACCACCGGCTCGGTAAAGAAAATATCTTTGCAATTAAATCAGGAACATTAGAAATAATTAATCAAAAGTCGATCCTGTCATTTCCAAGATTTGCTATCTATCATCTATAATTCTATATGATCTCTCATTGTGTAACCATTATGTTCATTATCAATCTATATCAATTTAAGTTTAAAATCGTGAGGAGCGTCATCTTGTTTACCGACCGATCATAAACTTGTACACTTGTCATGTATTCGAAACGAAGTTGTAAGAAATATAATTTATTAACAAACTTATTTGCAACTTCAATCTATGTCCCCGGAGAGCCATGTTGCGATTCTTCAACTTTGAACAATTTCGAGAGTTGTTTTATCTTAGTTGGACGGGATTATAACTGTCTGGAGAATCGGATAGAACTGTTAGGTTTTCTATTTGATTGTTTATTTAGAAAGGAAGAGAGAGGGAGAAGAGGAGGTAGGTATTATTGTAGAATAATGTAATAGTTTGTCAATGTCCCACTGCTGGGCTAAGGCATCCTCCGCCTTGGAAACGCTTTAAAAATGCCTGCTCGTTGCTGCATATGATGCGTATAGTACGTGCGTGTCATATATATCTACAACAGGACTGAATAACTACTAAAATATTAAAATAATAGTTTGTGTTATGTTTTTCTCTACATGCATATTGTCCGTGCTTTTGGTGTATTTTATCTTAAACTAGCTGTACCCGCGACTTCGTCCGCGTGGAGTTTAACAAAAAAGTTAATTAGTTTATTTAATGTTTTTTTGGTTTTTGCATTTTTATTTTAATTATATTTTTTTTCTAAAATAAAAGTAGCCTAAGTTACTCCTTATTACATCAGCTACCTTCCAATAAGTTCCGTCAAAATCGGTCCAGCCATTTCAGAGATTAGCCGGAACGAACAGACAGACAGACAAAAATTGTTAAAAATGTTATTTTGGTGTATGTACCGTATATATATTCATATGCATGTAGTAAAAAGCGGTTATTTCAATATTACAAACAGACACTCCAATTTTATTTATATGTATGTATAGATTTATGTTAATGTGCCTGCGTCATTTTATGCAGCATCACAAATGGATATAGAATAATGAATTGATGGAAGTATGGTTTTTATTTTCAATAAATATAATAAGAAAATACATATATTATACATAATAAGTTTATATTTGTACGTATAATATTGTTTGAACGTCTGTAGGGGTCAGAATAGTAATGTCAAACGCAGGTGAAACCGCGCGGATGTTATGTATTATGGTGATAGCATAAATCCATAACTATTTTAAATTACTCAATTATGTTTAATAATTCTATTTTAAATTAGTCATAATCGGTGGTTAACCAATTTATAAAGAATAATGTTAAAATGCAATTTGAATCGTCTGTAAATAATAAATGTCTATAAAGTAAGCTAGGTACATAATATGAACAATGATTAAACCTATATAAAAATAGGACTTTGAAATTTAAAGTTGAATGAAAGAAGTTGAGACAATCATGCCCTTATCTTTACGTTTTTGATTTGGTTTATTCTTTTTTAGGGTTCCGTACCTTAAAAGGAAATAAAACGGAACCCTTAAAGGATCACTTTTTTGTCTGTCTGTCTGACAATACTCTTTATTTCAGGAACGCGTGGAGGTATCGAGTTCAAATTAAAACGATTTACTCAAGTCTACGGTCTCTTGAAGCTGTGAAAAAATTAAAGTTCTAAGTCAACGTAAAAAAAAGATATGGCCGTTTATGCCTCAAAAAACGAATGTTTCGACACTAGGAAATCAAAATTCATAGGGTATTTCCTGTTAACCTAGAACTATGAAATTTGGAAAGTAATACCGTCATTACAAGTATAGGGAAAAATCTGAAAAGTATACATTTGTAATGAAACCATAAAAAACAGGGTATTTATGCAAGAGACGGCGGTCCATATTTTGAATTGAGTTAATCGTGTCATGTGGGATATCGTATGAAAGGGTTTCATTGGCACAAGCTTAAACAGAGTGTTAATTATTTTGATGATGTATAGTTTTCGATTTATGATGAAGAATGAAAAAAACCTTTTCCCTTTTTATAAGTATAGGTAGGTACCTAATAACTTTAGTGTATGTACTGAACCGAGATGGCCCAGAGGCTTGAACGCGTGAATCTTAACCGATGAACGTGGGTTCAAACCTGGGCAGGCACCACTGAATTTTCATGTGCTTAATTTGAGTTTATAATTCATCTCGTGCTTGACGGCGAAAGAAAACATCGTGAGGAAACCTGCATGTGTCAAATTTCACTCAAATTCTGCCACATGTGTATTTTGTCAACCCGCATTAGAGCAGCGTGCTGGAATAAGCTTTAGAGAAGGTCTAAACCTTCTCCTCAAAAAAGAAGAAGAGGCCTTAGCTCAGCAGTGGGACATTCACAGGCCATTACTATACTATACTATACTTAACCAAAACTTACAGTTTGCATTGTTATGCATACCTGCTCATTTAATTTAAAATTTTGAAAATTAGCAAATTATCACAACCCTAAATATATACGGAACCCTCGGTGGGCGAGTCCGACTCGCACTTGTCCGGTTTTTATAATAAAATCGCAATCAATGGGATCGTACCTTCTTTAGTAATTACTTATCGGTTCAAAATGTTTAATGAAAAGTGTATTCTATTTGTTAAAAACAATGTCTTATATTTAATCAGAAACTCATAATTAAAAGTATTGAAAATACCGTGTAAAATAACATCACTAGTAATAACAAAAATAGTATTCAAATAATTTTATTCTTAAATAAAGCTGGTTAAATGTTTATTTTGTTTTATTTAGTTCGATAAATCAACGTAACGGCAAAAAGTTATTTAAACAAAAATAAGTCTGGAGGTATGAAAATACTCTCAGAAACTCATCTATTAAATTTTAAATATCTTAATTTTTTGCGATTTATATATTTATCCCAAGCGGGATGAGCAAGTGGGTCACGTAACGCTAAGTCAATTTTGCCCATTGTCTGACAATAATGATGTCATGTACCTGTAATTATAATAGCTCACTCAATACAAAGATTTATGTTTGGCGGGGGAGTAAGTGGAAAGCTTGTTTTCCAACCAGACATGTTAAAAGCCTTACAACCTATCCATCCAGGTGGGCCTTCCAAAGGTAATAGTATCGATGGAATTCTAAAATGAACTCGAACAAGCCAAATAATTCATCGTTATAGAAATAATATAAATATATATTTAAGAGCTAAGTCTTTATTTATCAAAAACAGACATTATTTGCTAACAATAGTACCATTAGTAAGACAACTGGCACCAAAGCGTCGCTACGTCACTTGTGTTTCGCTAATGTTTCCATTTAAGATTCTTACCGCTATGTTTCGGTAATTTTTTGAGCGATCCTTTGATTCATATGATATTTATTATAAACAAAACGAGTAAATCAATTAGTAATTAGTCAGTAGTAGAGTATTGTTAGTGCATTTAAATATAATATTACTTCCTGGTATTTAACTGCAAGAAGCCTTACAGCTCACGTGTGTTATTTGAACCTGGCAGCGCTTTGTGCATGTCTACCTGGATAGATACTACCCACTAATTAGTTACCGCCAAGTCGCCTGTTCGCAGGGCGAGTAAGCAATTGAAATTAATAGGACAAAGGGTGTAACATTAGTTCCTATGGTCAGGATTCTGGTGAGTGTGTAAGTAATGGTTGATATTTCAATGTCGATTGGTAGTGGTGGTATATAAAAAAAAACCTTAGTCACGTTTTCATCTCCAACTAGCTCTCAAAATGTAATAAGGTAGCCACTAGCCATTATGAACAGATCGTGTTTGAAGATTAAAAAATCTTTTTATTAAGATTTTTTTAAGTAAGATTTTTCAGCACTCGATAAATTCAATTTGACTGCATTTAAGGAGAGCTTCGGTCATGATCGGGTATATTTTCTGATCAAAGCGCTTTATCGGTTATCAAATCCTAATTTAAACACTCAACAAGTATTTCGCCCTAATTAATCTTATCGTATATAAAATTCTGGAATCATTAACAGAAAGTCGTCTGGTAATAAAGTTGGCAACGTTCTGCTAAGCTCAGGCTAATCCAGCAGCTAGCTAGTTAGCGAATGCCCGACTCCGAGCCAGGAAGTAATTACAGGCGTACGCTGGGATTATTTCACTCGGGTTGCGACAATTGTTTCATCTCGGTGTGGGCTAAATGTGTTGCTCTTGTGAAAAATATTCCCTGCTTCCATGTTTCCATAGTATTCCAGATTTCATGATAAAATGTTGCCATAATTAAAAATTAAATTGTTTTGTTACTTTTATTACTAAATAAAATTTTTGATTGCATTTCACTCATTTGCATTATATTAAATATTTTCTGCTTTTTTTGCATAGAAAGGCGGACGACCCATGGGCCAATTATCCCATAGCCAATTTATCCCGAGCGTAGCCTGATGAAAATCTGCTACATATATGTGTCCGTCAACCGGCAATGGAGCTGCGTTTTGGAATAATCTCCAAGTCCTCAAACTGTCTTTACTTGCACAAACTTGCACAAACTGTCTTTACTTTTATTCGTTCATTTCAATTAGTTAAATGTTCCTACATAAACATTTTATATTCTACCTTCAAAACATCCAAAGGCGTGTTGTCCGCGTCTTTAAAATATTTGATTGAAATGAAAGGTTTATTACGGTGTCTTCCTGTCGTGTGCCAAGCCGATGGTGGTAGAAGAGAGAGAGAAAGAAGAAAATCTGTAAAACTCGCGTTTAACTAAATACCCGCATTACAACGTTTATAAGTAAGGCCGATAAATACATGCATACAAAGACCTTAATATAATATTATCTGCTAGCCGAGGCTTATGGGAAAAGTTAGTACGAGCTCAAGAAGGGTGAATTAATTAACTCTTTATTAAACACAAAACATGAATATTTGATAAGTTCTACAAAAGCTTCTATCGTGATATTATGATGCTTACGTATAGGATGGTGATGTCTTCTTGACTAGTGTCAACCACAGCCGATATTACCAACGGAAACTAGCCAAATGTGCGTTTGTGCACTGTATTTTCTTACTCTCTTAATCTGAAGAAAGAAAAATCCAACTCGATTAAGTCAAAATTATGCATGGCGTCGGGATTAAGATTGCATGGAAGTGTAACAACACAAACTTCCTAAATCCGGGCTTTTATTGAGAATTCCTTGACAAACTCATTTTTTTTGTACAACCCGAGAACTGAACCTAGGACATAATCTACAGCCTTATAATATAGCCACTAGAGCTACGAGACAGACAAAGAATGATAAATATGCATGTTCTGGATGCAGTGTACGAGCGAGCGACGATGAAATCAAACCAACTTTTATTCTAAGAACATTGTTCATTTTGAAATAAAAGAACTGCCGGCGGC
Source organism: Nymphalis c-album (assembly GCA_963151315.1). Classification (NCBI taxonomy): domain Eukaryota; kingdom Metazoa; phylum Arthropoda; class Insecta; order Lepidoptera; family Nymphalidae; genus Nymphalis; species Nymphalis c-album. Next base: position 14,322,741 of record OY720590.1, on the reverse strand, counting down.
GGTGGTGCGCTGCTCTGCAAATTAGATTATAGCGAGGGGGCATATTGGTGGGTTAATCTCGCGCTGTGGACAAAGTGGGGCAGTTTTTGTGTGCCCCGGAAACTCGCAGCGAAAATATAGCCCCGGGTATAATCGGCCAAGTGCACTCGACATTTATCAACGCCGCAATGTTGTACAATTTTTCTCTCTAAAATATAGAAGTACGTTTATAGTGGCATCATCAAGTTTCTCATAACGTGGTGGATTCAATGGAGGGGTAACGGGTAACACAGACAACCTTTTATATATATATGACAATACAGATATACCAACATCCATTTATATATATGATGTTGGTATATTTGTTAAGGCTAGCAAGCTTTGACAACATTTGACGGATCACCAGAAAGTTGGAACATATGTATTTGATCATGGTGAAGCTTTTTATTTTACAGCACACCAACTTAAGCTGTTCACCCGATAGCCGAGACATTTATTACTCGTAGGATGAACAAAGTGTGCCAGATTTTGCATCTATATGTATTATTAATTATTTCATGATGTGCTATAAGATAGCCCATAATTCTAAATTAATTTCGAATCGCACCACAAGATATAAATGTGTATTAAAAATAGACGTTGTGTGATTTTAAGCGCATTTTCCTCGAACAGAGAACATAAGTAGCGTCTCACAATGTAACCGGTACAAATTCTTGTTTATTTAGGACGAGATGAAACAGAACTGTTTCGTTACATCTCTCCCGTTCTCATTTGAAACAATAGTTTTACTTTTATATGACAATTCACTGTGTCACATTCTGATCACGTCGTGTCACGCTATCGTCGCGTCACGTGTCCCGCGTGGGGGTGAATACTGAATGAAAACGGAAGCGGAAAACTTTAAGACAATAACTGTGATTGGGAGCAAAATCATGTGCGATTATAGGTTTATTAAGTCTCATCGGTACGATTACCATACTTTTATAATTTAACGTCATTCCTATACGTCACAGAGGTACACGAGAATTCGAAACTTGTGAAATATTTTTTGTAAGTATTTTTCTTAAAAACGCTTGGTAGACTTTTCTACCGACCGTAAACAAAACGAATCGTTTCTTGAATATAGTAATTGGATATTCATAACAATTTAATAGATTGTTATTTTATTCTGTTAGTCAATCAATAATATATACCAGTCAAATAGGTATGCGTTGATCATGAATCTCACCTCAGAACAAAAAGATTGTGAAACGTCAGAAGTTAATAATATATAAGTCTGACTGAAACAATTTTTACACCCCTTAAAGGGCTACACTCGTCAAAATAGCGTATCGCTGTGGGTTGTCAACATTTGACAAGGATAGCACTATAAAAATACACTACATAAATACTAGTTTTCGCCCATGTGCTGTGTCGTGTCTGCTATGTACATGTATGTAAGTGTATACCAAATTTCATAATGATTGGTTAAATACCTAGTTAAAACTTAAAAGAGTAACAAACTAAATAAATAAACGAACTCGTATTCTTATGTATAATATTAAATAAGGATATATGGATTATTGATGTGTAATCATTATTTATATATGTTACATGATTCTAGAATATTTTGTTAGAACAAACCAGGGATATTTTAGGGTGGTTTAATACCACTCATAATTTAATTTTTTGATAGGGATGTTTAGTAAAATAACATGAAATATATTGCGCTTAATAGAAAGCGACACTTGATATATTTTTATTACGTAATCCATCGCAAGAATCCAAAAAATAATTCCTTAACAATACGTTTAGTTTATTTAAAAAGTAAATCTTTATCGCATCCGTGCCAACTAGAATAGCTTGGAAAAACTAAAGCAACCAGTAAACGTCCACCTCTGGGATAAGGCGGCTTTAAAAAAGGAAGCTCTGCTTTATTGCGGCTTATTTCCTCTAGGGCTTACTTGAAGTAACCATCCTCCACTAGCTGACAAATTAGTTTTTTTATATTATATCTTATATTCAAATATAAAAAATAGTTAATATTACAAAATCATTTCTGAAGTCGACTTTTTAATAAATCTCTGTACAGCGTCGCTGTGTATATATGTATATGCTATGTGTCGTTTTTACTGAAACTGAAACTGGTTTAAGATGTCATTTTGTCAGTTGTGGGTTCCCGTCATGAGTTAGTTACTTAGTTAAATATAAGCTCGATATTATCGCTCGTTTTTATACATATTGTATGCGTTTAATAATCATTCATTCATTGAAACATTTTGAAGTCTGCGTGGCGTTGAATGGCCAGTATTTCATAAAACATTAATCAAAAATCATCTTTTAATATTCGATCTATAAATCCAATTATAAAAGCAAATTAAAATGCTAATTAAGTAATATAAAAGGATCTATTCATTGCTAATTAAACCAATAATTTTCAATAGGTTAATTATAAATGAATAATTCATAAAAAATCTCATTACACAGAAAACCGTTATTCATTATATTTACGTGTTTAGCCTCATTATATTAAGAGCTGGTTTACATTAAACCGAGCCGTCTATATGTGAGTTGATGTATGTACATAGCGCAGTGTATGTATTGCTTACGATAAACTATGTATATGTTTTGCCACTATTACTATCTCTAAACGTAAATTATTTGTTTTTGAGTCTATTATCTTGTTTTATAATTTATCCTGGGCAGTTGGTTAGTCTTATAGGCTGGCTGCCATGCTTGTAATGTCCTTCGGGGTATTATTATTGTTATATATTACATATATAATTAGCATATAAGTCATTTTTTATTGTATGGGTAGGCGGACGAGCATATGGACCACTTGATGGTAAGTGGTCACCAACGCCCATAGACATTGGCTTTGTAAAAGATGTTAACCATCGCTTATATCGGCAATGCGCCACCAACTTTCACCACAGACCAGCTTCCACAAAAGCCTCCCACCACCCAAGTGTGAATGACAAGAGTCATATAATAGTGATAAATCTGTCGGTCCGTTTGAATGTTAACCAGGCCTTTTATACATACACATGCACAAGGCGAAGTGCAGATATAACTAGGAGGTTTATATCCACTCCACTTTAATTCCGTCCCGCAAACGCTGCGCATATTTGTATTTATATATTACTGGACATTGAAAGTCACGGATATAACGATTACTCCATGGATGGCAGTGCATTGGTTCTGCAATGTAATATCATGTATCTACAGATTTCGACTGGAGATTTTAGTGCAGGACTAAGTACAAAGTACGTTTCGACTTATTTTCCAAACCCCTATAGAGACTTCCACTGGGAATTTATTGATAGAAATGCCTACTCCTTAAAAAGCCCACTAGACCAATAGGACAGGTTACGAAAAGTAATAGAGAGACGAAATTATACCGGACGTGAGCTTAGTATAAAACGCATGCTTATCCCTTGAAGAGATTTCTTTCCTAATACCGGGAAGTAATAAATAGAGATAGAAAATATTGAGTAAGACACGAACCTTTGTACTTAGGCTAATGAGAACAAAAAAGATATACTAGTAACTACTAGTATAGATAACTATGTATAAAAACTATGTACCTGATTGTATATATAATTTTTACATAGCAATTAATTTACCCAACGATGACTATTATCATCAACTGCAACTTAATTGCTTAAGATAATGTTCGATACACATTCAAACCCACTAAGCCCACAGGGACAACAAACAGACCACGACAAGCATTTGTGTGGTCTAAACCAATATCCATTCCTAACGGCGATTGTATCAGACGGACAGCCGAGTATGACAGTACGAACGATCTCATATCAAAGATATCACCCAGTACGATATAGGAATAATTAACCACCCTGTGACATTTTTATATATAGATTAAAAAAGTTTATTAGGTTTTTATTTTATTGATTTAAATTAATAATTAAAATTTAGAATAAATTATAGAGTAATCAATGAAGTGAATCAATAAAAATGTGGCGGAATATAATACACAAAATAAAATGAACTGAACCAATAACTTCCTTCCTTGGTTGTATTCGTTAATAAACCATTTATTTAATGATACATGATGAATGATCACACAATACTCACACAATTATATATAATCGCGTCTTATAAAACATTAGCAATAATAGCACACTACCGTATTATAGAATGTGATACGTCTTATTTAAGTCAACACGTTTCGGCGTGCACGGATGATTTAAAGGGATCTAATTCTAACGCGTCCCAAAGCAAACAGATCAAGACGGGGACGGGGATAAAAGACCGAGTGTCAATGCGGGGTTGAAGATAAACATGGCTAAATTGCCGACAAATCGACCCGCCTTCATACATGATGAATATCGATGATGTTACTAAACTCGATACGAATAATATAATGTTACAAAAGCGACGATGATTATGAGCTTGTAATATTTTACTTTTACAAATCAATGTATTTATATTATTTTATGCTGACTGAAGCTGAAAAGTCGTTTTATTTCGTCTGAAGCAATACTGTCCTTGTACCTGGGCATTGATCCAACGAAGAAAAAAAGAAAATTTCAAGACGTTGGTCAAAATCTATTTACCCTGACGCGTTATTCAGACCAATGTTTAATCGGGTCAAACTATTATTAGATCGTCCGGTTTCACTTGTTTTTCGGGAAGATATACCCGTGATCATCGTGGGGCGTCACGACGATATCGCATTATTTCATTCACTAATAATTAAATAAAACTTGTTATATATTTAAATAAATATTATAAAGCGAAAATTGTTTCTGTAGTTTATACTTTACTAAAGAATGTACAACAAAACTATTTCACGGCCGGTTATGATCCCGAGCTTAATTGATATTCGTCCGAAAACGAATATCGAAGATGATCCGGGACTTCGATTTTCAACCGCCACATTTCAAATGCAATTGCTTTGAAACCACTTTACTATTGACATTTGGCTATCGACGAAAAATCCGATTATAGCTCGTCAAAGAGAGCTATTTTATTCGTTTATGTCCCAATCGCGGGATGTCAGTATAACGGATCATTTTTATCAAATTTCGACTTGAAACTTGAAAGGATATTATATTTGTATAAAAAATTCATTGTCGTGCAAAATAATTTTATTCAAATTCCATCTTGAAGGATTTCCTCATTGCGCCCAAAAAAGTTACATTTCAATAAAATTATCTTGTTACATTTCGTGTTTATTTGTAAATTAATAACAGGAAAGTTTTCTTAGAAACCGCTCTTCAGGTTGAAATGTAACGAAAATAATTAAGCTCCGGTAACGAACAATTGTGCTTTCACCTATTACATATTATGTTTGAAGCCAAAGCAGTTTTCGAGGAAATAAATTATTAATTCCTCCTGTTTAGCCGCGATGATGGTAAGACTTTGTAATCATGTAAATTATAGGAGAAAATAATGAGAACCGGGTTATGTGGGATACTAAGTCACTAATTCTTTTGAAATGCCGCCCTCAGCACAGATTAATAAGCCTCGGGCTCGTTTTTATATTGCAACGTGTTTTATTCTTGCTCCAAAGTTACAAGTACCATGAATGAAGACCAAAAATATATCTAGAGCACCAAAGTTGTTGTTAAATAGGGAATACAAAAAGAAACGTATTATATTTAGAGCAACGAAGACACTCACCGTAGTCAAAACATATACTCGGTGGTAGGGCTTTGTGCCAGCTCGTCTGGGTAGGTACCACCCACTCATCAGATATTCTACCGCAAAACAGCAGTACTTGGTACTGTTGTGTTCCGGTTTGAACGGTGAGTGAGCCAGTGTACTTACGGGCACAAGGGACATAGCATCTTAGTTCCCAAGGTTAGTGGCGCATTGGCGATGTAAGCGATAGTGTAGAGCTTACATTATCCAATGTCTATGAGCGTTGGTGGCCACTTAACAACAGGTGGCTATATATGCTCGTCCGCCTTCTTATGCAATAGAAAAAAAAATGAACAAAAGTTGAATCTGGTATTTATTAAACGGGCCTGTATAAAGCCCTCTTCATCGGCTAAAGTGTTCATTTGGTGTGGAGCAGTGTGGCTAATATCTTCTATCAAACGGATCATGTAACTTTACAAGTAAGTATATTAACAATTTTGTTAATATCATTAGGTTGTAACGAAGACGCGTTTAATTGTAAGTAACCGTAGTAAGTAAATTCCCTTGAATGTTTAAAGGCTCACCCTCAAAATTGAATTTCGAATCATTAAATAAATTATACAGATTTCAACTTTGGCCAATCACTCTCACGCTCGCACTCGTTAATTTAATTTTAAAGATAGAAGAGTTTGCGTCTAATAATTTAATTGGTCAATTACAGTCCTTTGATGTATCCCTTATTTTAAGCGAGAAACTAATTCAAGCTATTATGAACTTTTATTAGCTGCTAAATTCAGACAGTCAGTGTAAGACGGAGATAATTTAAAGTCATTTAAGTTAAATGAAGTTAATCGAGCTGCAAATAAGAGGAGTGCAAGTACTGTTCATTTTATATTTCTTATTACTTGCAAGTACTTCGTTAGTCTAACAGCAGGTTTGAAGCTCCCATTGCGTTGTAAGAATAAAGTACTCTCTCTGACTATGCGCGTGTGTGAATCACTTATATGTCGATGGCGATTCTTTTGCTCTAAAATATTTTCTGCGTGGTTCTATAGTATCTATAGATAATAATGCCGTGGCCGAAATAAGTCAAAGAGATCATTTCCTACTTACTAAATCGCGAATGTATATGCATATTTACTAAACTATACGGGCGAGTGACTCTGATGAATTTGAGGAATCTTGAATATAATTTATGAATTTCTTGAAGTTAAGGAAGTTCTCATTCGACGACTTCATTATAATTGGGTAAAGTTGAAGCCTTAATGAAAGGAATGGAAAAATCCAAATTAATGGCGACTGGTAACTTTTTCTCGTCTGAATTAAAACGTCGACTGACTATTTGGTGTTCTATTGTTTGTTTAAAGATTTTTCCCCGTTCGCCTCCAAGTTAAAAGTGGCCGTTCGAAAGCGGACGAAGTTTAACTAGACGGGAAGTTGTAAAACGATTTATCGAAAACTTTTAGTTTTAAGCAAATTGAAACTTTGCATCCTTTTTTCTTTCATATTTGCTTAACGATTTTGAGTAAACGAATATTTATTTTTAAGCCAAAGTTCGCTTTAGAAGTAGGTGACAATGGTGATTCAATGCTACAAATACTCTAAAAACTGTCTGCATATTGTCACCTTTTTCACATGGTTAGGATTTAAAAAAAAATAGCTTCTTCCGTCAAATTACTTAGTTTAGTTTATTTAAGAATTGGCGTACTTCTCGAGTGTTGCGATGCGTTGAAATTACGTCGTCGGCTTGTTGACGCGTCTGCTCTGTCAAGATTGCAACCGTCTTCCTATAGCATGTACATAACAAATCAAGGATGAACTTTACATAGTGTTATTCTAGGTATATATAATTTCTGCCTTATGTTTTATTATTCCTAAGACTTGTATCATTTGTAGTTACAAACTTTAATATTGTTATTATTACTCTATATTATACGAGGCTACTCTGTTTACTAAGACATATTTTTATGTTTAAGGAACTTTGTTTAGTGGAGCAAATAACAAGCGCCTAATCGCCAACTGTCCCTAAATCAATTATGAATCGGACGGGTGCTTCATTCGGGATTTATTCGAAGGGCTGCCTCATAACCACATAAATTAACCTCGGTCTGACATTTCTGTCCGGAGAGATTAGAACAGATTTACAAACTATCATTTATTGCAGTTTTTATAAATTATTACCTTCCTCTGATCAACTTACTTATGTGAGTTCTGTTCACACATTAGGCAAATCATAAATATTTGCAGTTGAAAAATAAACCACAGACTAGAAGTTTTTATTGTACATGACGTCTTAATAAATACCTATGTATAAAATTCAGTATCTATTTAACGAATAATATTTTTTATTTATATATTATATAAGTTACGATTTGTAATGTCATTCAGTTTTAAAAAGTTTTAATTTCACATGTTAATTGGGCAACTAATTAGACTTTTTTGTTACGCCTTGTAGACACCTCAACCATGCGGATAATTTTGAACGATTTTATTTAATCTTGACACGTTCTTTAACTTTATGTCCGTTAGCCAAAAGTTTAAGTACGACAGGAAGTATAAATTATTTTAGGTATTTTAGGTTATTTCATGTTCAAACAAATACAATCTCATCTAGATAGTGTCGTTTCACCGCTACACAAATAGTTCCTTTAGAATCTGTTATGGAGTCAGTAACAAATTCCCCTCACGTATCGCCGCTATCGTCTATTGTTGTGAGCAAAGTGGAAACAACAATAGACGATAACATTTGTATCGATGTTGCCATTTCATTAATAAATACAAATAACTTTGAACTTTTTCATAAATATAGGTCACACAATATTATTTAAAAAAAATATAAAATGATAGTTTTTTTTTAAATCAAAAGCAAAATATTCTCTATTCAAGTTGGCTCTTACATGCACTTCTAATTTGTAATGCTATTGGATTAAATAAAAAATAAAAAATAAAACTAATAAGTACATTGGTCTGGGATATTGATTTTAACGAGAAAACCGACAATACACTCAGTTATTAACTTATTACTCTTTTCCATTAATTAAATTACATATGTATGTTATTTAATACTCGAGGCGTGCAAAAATTAAATTACCACCATCAACTTTTTGCAGGAGGGTAAATACCACCCACTTATCAATAAATATCAACCGTTAATAAAAAACATACAGACGAATTGATAACCTCCTCCTTTTTTTGAAGTCGGTTAAAAAAGGTCTGAAGGGTTAGTGAGCTAGTAAAATCTCAGACTAAATGATATGACGTCTTTGACTGATTGGTGTAAGTAATGCCTTTTATTTAATGCAGAGCCAGTGTCTGTTAGCGAAAATGTTCATCTTTCAGATGATCTTTTTAACTGTAATTTTAAACCTAAACGGCAAAAATGTGAATCTATGGTATCTAGGGATCAAAAATGTGGTATGTTTAAAGTCATTTCTAGCATGGATTTTTTTAACACGCTTTTATTAGCTTGGGTTGTATGTAACGGAATCTTTGAACTTAATTTTCACCAATTTCCAGAAGTCTGATTAATTTGAAACTTTGCATACGTATCAAGGACCGATGACAATGCAATAATTTGATAACAGTTTTTTTTTCTATTTTTTTTTTTTTTCGACGTTTCGCTGGATAATCTTCGTAAAATCTAAAAATTAGATTTATGTGAGAAGAAATTCGTTTAAAATTAGCCTTTTTTTGAAGTAAAACTTCTTTAGGCGCGACTAGAGGGTAACTCAGATTTTTTTTCTGACGGAAGTAACGCTCAGTACTCTATAGTCTGTGTAAATAGTTTCCGCTATATAAAAAATAGTAACTTGCATTGGTCATGAATATATGTCACATAATCTACGCTTCTTGACTTATATAATGCCAACCAGTGGCAAAGATCTCAACTAGGGCCAAGATTTTAGCCGCGATTTCGAAATGAATGGTTTGATATTCCGGCGAAAATATTGATCGTATAAAAAAATTTTTGAAACAAAAGTTGTAGGAAATTTAATTTTGCAAAAAAAAATATCTTTTATGATTTTTCTTAGGACCAATAGGAAAGCCGTAATTTCAAAATTAAGATTCATAATGAAGAAATTTCAATACCACATGTCAACAAATAACATTTTACTACTTTTCATAAATCTCCTCTCATAGATAGTTGCCAATAGAATGGTTGTTACATTTACTTTATCAAGCACCCCACGCTGTTTACTCTGAATTGAATTATTCTGTTAGTAACTTAAACTTTATTATAATTTTATTTTGAGGTGATAAATTCTGATTGATTGTTCGATCTTCTACGACTGTATTATACACTCTTTGAAATTAAAAAATATTTTCTAATTTTTAGTTCGGTTAGCTATAAAAGCGTGTTTTTTTAGTTTTTTTAAACTATTATTTATTATCAATCAAAATAATCTTATTTCAAACAGGCTTTATAAAGCACTGTTGTGTCACAATGGTGCCTACGATCATTAAAAATGCATTATCCGAAGAAGACTCACTAAACTAGATATTATTATAAGTCCTGAATTTAAATCAGTTTGGAAAAATATGTTACGAGTTGCAACTTATATGTGTTTTCTTTGAAAGTCTAGTGCTTTTTACACTGTTGGCTTTGGTTAAAATTGTTGTTTTTACTTTGATAGTTTCCGACGATAATAAATTATATATTATGCTGACACCTGATACCTTTGTAAGGTTATCTTTCAATCTCGTATCAGAGCCATAGAGGCTATATTATGTTGGTGATGCTTATGTTTCAAGAGATAATAATATCACAAATTAAATTAAGTCATTATATAAATTGGACATGACAGGACATAGGATTGATCACCTATTAACTAAATTACAACTTTTGACGTTGTACCAATTTATATAGTCGAAGCCATTGTATCTCACATTTTGATCAGTATTTTTTATTTAATTAGTTGGTGTGCATAGCCTTAATAGCTCAGTCGTGTACAAGTGACCAAGTGATTTGGAAGGCGCGGGTTTAATCCGATTCACTTGGATTTTTGTTTTAAATACTTTAAAAGCAACTCTGTCTCTTATAGGTTTGTGACTGGTAATGTAAGTTTGTGGAGACCCACGAAGACGAACCACGACTGGTATCACCCACTTACCAATTATACAACCACCAAACAGGTGGTTCATTCCCTACATTTCAAAATGATTATCACTGCTTACCACTCATAGGCTAGCGAATATTCCTAAAATAAATGAAAGTCCAATAGTCATGCGTAAACAACATACAATAATAATATCATACACTGTTTAACTTCACAAAAAAACGAATTGCATCTCAATTACCCTTTAAACCGTTTATTGTGTATTACCGATGCTATCGATGCTATCAATTACAACAGCACTGACTGTAACGCTAATTGATAGCATCTTCAAACACCTGCGAGGCGTAATTAGCGTGCTTGTTGTATTGCGAGTAAGGAAATAAAAAATAACAAAACATTTGAATCGTCTTAATAAGCAAAGCAAGAATGTAAACAATTATACATTTTTATATAATGTATTGGCGTATCATGGCCTATCATGACGTATGCTCGGATGATAGTAGCTTGGTGCTACCGAGTTTATCTAATGATGTAGCGACTAGATATATATTGTGAAATTCTTCAAAGGATACTAATAAAACCTTCATTTCATATTAAATAGTCTTAAGATTTTTTTATGGAGAATAACTTTGTGTCAAAAATTCACAAACAGACCAATAAATGACGATGAAATGGACGCGACCGCTCCACGACGACTGGAGCGTTCAAAATACGTACGGAAACAAAATTACTAATTTTAATATAACACTTACGGTGTTAATTTTTTTTTAATAAGTAGGTATAAAAGATTTCAAAGTAAATTATGCAAGACCTTGCTCTTACAACGTACAAGTTCTTACTTTTACATTCAATTAAAAGGTCAAATTGCGTCTTTAATTTACTTAAACTGCGCCGCACGCAGCCATTCCTTCATTTTAATTGAGAACAGTTTCTGTTTTAATGAAGGAAACGAAAAAAAGCCTTTAACTTGTCTTAATTAAAGGCAGAATATTTTGTTCAGACGTTTGTTTCGAGATTTCTTATCTGTGTTCAATTAAAAAGTTGTCGTTCGATAATAACGTTCGAAGTTTAAATAATTATAAAAGTGAATGAAAATTTAATCAACTACAAAATTTTCTTTTGTTATTTTAATTTAAATTGTTATTCTAAGACTTCATACTCTTCTATTTATTAAAAATTGTCGAAAATTTGTTTTATCTCATCTACAGTATCCTGTGGTGTACCTAATACTTAGGGGTCTTAGAAAATCTCAGAATAACAATCGAAAAAGTTTGTTTTTGTAAGACCAAAATGTGTAATTGGAGTTATGATATAATTTTAATTAGTTTAACACGGGCGAACTAGGGCAACGGTAATAGGTTACCACCGCCCTCAGGGAGTAGCATTGTAGGATTAGAATGTATAAACCATTTACACCGTCAATACGCTGCCAACCTTGTTATCGTTAAGCGTAATATCCCATGTGGTTTGTTAATTACACGACTGCCTCCTTTGTCTAGTGGCTAGCTTATGACGCCGCAGATCCGTAGGTCCTATGTTCTATCTCAGGCCAGGCTAATAGAAACGTTATAAATTTTTATTGTCGAGATTTCTCCCTTCTAGGTTGAATCGCTTTGACAAACGGATTGTAACAAATCAATAGCAGATGTATATATTATATAATATATTAATAATTGGTGTCTGTTTGAGTGGAATTTGGCGTTTTGTCAAACTCCAATTAATTAACAAGTGACAACCACGGCTACGAGAGAGAATACTAAGCACCACTAATCGCCCACTGCGTCGAAATCAATTATGAAAGTGGTGCTTGGGTTTATTCGTTTCAAACGTTCGTTCCTCTTGTATTGTTCGATCTGGACATAACATTCACAAGGGAAATATATTTACAATATCTTAAATTGATGTTCAATTGTAATATTATCAAAAATAATACATTTTGTTATTTTGGGAAATGTCCATAGGAACAGCTGGTCAATCATAATTTAAGATATCTTTTTACTCTAATATTTGAAATCACATCAAATAAAAGTACTTTATTTAAGATAGAATTTGTCAAACCATTCCATTTCGGAATATATTATTATATTAGCGACACAAAAATCATTATCATGACACTTTATTTTTAATATTAATTTTATTTTGCACAAAATCCAGCAGGGAGGCTGCTATCAGATCAACGCGTTTTTGTCAAATATTTATATTATAACGAGTAATCTTCCGCTTCACTGATAAGGTCGTTTTAGCAACATATTATAAAGTTATGTATTTTAAATAATATAACATAAATTTGGATGGATTTTATGAAAAATACTTTTGACGTGACAACGTCTTATAAATTGGTTTGCCGGGTGACACTTCAAGAAACTGCGTTACGCTCCGCTCACGTTATGCGCTCACAATGAGAGCGAGTGAGAGGCACGCGTCCCTTCCACTCGGGCATGGTTAGCCCGCCTAAGAGCGAGAGAGACAGACATAAAAAATAAAATTTTGTTAATATGAAATTCAGTGCGAGATTCTTTGTATAAATTAATGTTTTAAATATAATTCTTTGTATAAATAAATGTTTTAAATTGTTACTATTATTTCATCCTTCTTCCTACTATACGAATGAATATTCACATTAAAATTATTTTACCACTCAAAGTCGTTGTCACGTAAAACTTTCGCCCGTATACCGACTTTACAGGCAACCAATATATTTTTTGTTATTGCGTTATTATTATTAGTATAAAATAATTGTTCGGTTCCAGATTATCCACTCGAATAGTATGAAGCTATACAATTTTCGTACCAAGTAAAGCTATACGACTGTAATAGCTTCACCGTTATTACAAATCTCACTGCGAAAGGCGATATTATAAATAGAATATTGATTACGTAGAAAACCTTCTTTGTTTAAACAATACAGAGTAAAGTGATACCTATTTATTTTATCTAGTTATTAAATTATAAACCATGTACCTACCTAATTTTATTTTAATTATATTTCGTATTAACTACAAGCTTCTTGTTTAAACAGGATATTATATAAATAAATATGCGTAAATGAATGTATAATTGTATATACAGTAATTGTTATGTATATTATATATGAATAGTCATAGTACATATTATGCAAAATTATTATATGCGACATAAGATTTTTTTAGATGTCGTTTAAATATGTAAGAATAACAAGACTCAATTCGAGATTTCTCATTGAAAAGGGAGGATCCTCCGACCAAACGGGTGTTGTGTCTGGTGGGCTACTGCCCCCCAACGGTTGTTGTCGGGTTCTTGTATATATGCACAATTGCTCTGATAACTTTAATATCGCGATGTAGGATACGTCACTTCATGGTTCGTATGTGGCGAGATAGATGTCGCTACAATTATCTTACACGCAGATAAATTATAAACTCAAATTACCAAAGTTTAAATCCAGTTATACTGGTCTGGATTTGAACCTGCGCTCTTCGTCTATGATCCTAGTCTCTATCTAATTTAATCCTAGCTGTTTAATATTATATCGGTACATACAGATGTGTTAAATGATGCTTGAAATAACGGTTAAGGAAACATCGGTAAGCGTGCGCTGTGATATATTATTCCCACCGGGCTATCGCCGACTGACGATGACTATAGCCCACAAAGTATTACGACAAATGATTGATCGTTTTTGTAAGGACTTTTAAATAAATAAATTTACCTCGAAATACCATTATTATACCCGCGGGAAGATAAGTAGAATTTTAATTAAGGCTTAAAAGATTTCCACTTTAGAATACTAAATTAACATTTTTCATGCAATTTGTAAAACGCTAAAAGCTGTTTTATTAAGAAATATATTATTTAATCCCAGATTAAAATTAGTGGTCTGAATTTTAATAATGCACACTGCATTATTAAAGTTCTACTAGAATCTCAATCGTGAAATATTTTAAACAGATTTGCGGCGATAGTTGATTGTAAAGCGTGTGTCTTTAAATGTTATAACTTTTGTAGACAAAGTTGAATATTACTTCCTGTCACTAACATATTACTTCCGTGTTACGATCGTGTCGTACATTATGTCCTGAGTTACCTAATTAAGTGGATTTAAACGTATTGCTAACTAGCCTCTTTAGTTATTTATTTTTTGTACATTCTTAAGTGAGCTTGATAAAGCCACCTAATAGTCATAGTAGTATAGAATAGCTTCGAATTAAACGTATATATGTTATTATGGATATGGATATAACCAGGGTAAGAATATAGCCAAGCTAGATAAAGAATCTATACTAATATGTAAAGTTGAAGAGTTTGTTTGTTTGATCCGGCTAATCTCAGGAACTACTGGTTCGAATTTAAAAACTATTTTTGCGTTGTTTAGTTCTTTATCGAGGAAGGTTCTAGGGTGATTTCTATTCATTATATTATTATTAATTATATGCGGGTAAAACCGAGGGGTACAGCTAGTGGTTAATATTTCTTATATAGCCAATATCTATGGCCGCTGGTGTCCACTTACCATTATAAGTGATGAAGAATATTTAGTTCTCTTATAATCAGTATTCTCGTCAACGGGCGCGGCGCCGCAACTCGTTATTAATAAAAAAGAACACATTCCCAAATTAACATTTCGCTCATGAATCAATAAATAACAAGCAAATTGTGTGAAACGAAAGAGCATCATCGATCTTGTCTGTTCGTAATAAAGCGATATGCAAATCTCCATACATCCGGATCGTTCCGACTGAAGGCTGCAAACGTCATTAATATTTCATGAAAGGCCGATAGCTTCGGTTTTTCAACCCTTTGATGTATTGCGCCCATTTCTCATTGTATTTTTTATTAGCCGAGTTTACTTTGCCTCTGTTGATTATTTTGTAATGAAAATAATTTAAATTTGTACGGTAAATATAATGTTCATTTGAATGCAAAAAAGGTAAATTGCCTGTAATTTTAATTTTAATAAAACGTGTTCATAATTAATCTCGTGCTCCGCGGTGAAGGTAAACGTCACAGAAAGCTACTTGTGTCGGATGAGAACCTATCCATATGTGTATCCACTAACCGGCATTGGACCAGTATATAATAAGTTCCGTAGGCCTTAGCCCAGCAATAGGACACGTAGGTAAACACGGTGACACAGGAAACGAATTATAAACACAAATGAGGCGCTTGAAAACCGGGTTGTGCCGTCTTTGGTTTGACAACGTAATCTTCGATTAAGATTCGTATGTTTGTTGCTCAATTCTATAAATAAAATGCTTATTTTTAACATAATATAATAAAAAAAGCCGAGATGGCCTAGTGGTAAGACCGCGTGAATCTTAACCGATGATCGTGGGTTCAAACCCGGGCAGGCACCGCTGAATTTCATGTGCTTAATTTGTGATTATAATTCATCTCGTGCTTAACGGTGAAGGAAAACATCGTGAGGAAACCTGCTTGTGTCAAATTTCACTGAAATTCTGTCACATGTGTATTCCACCAACCCGCATTGGAGCAGCGTGGTGGAATAAGCTCCAAACCTTCTCCTCAAAAAAGAGAAGAAGAGGCCTTAGCCCAGCAGTGGGACATTCACAGGCTGTTATTATTATTATTATTATAATTAGTTAATTACCAATTTATGGGCGTGGAGTTAATAACGACGTGTTCAACGAAATAAACTTTCTTCCTCTCGTTTAAATATCGAGATCTGGAGTTTTGATCTCATTTTTTTTTTCTAACCTTGTTAAATCCTATCATCAGAGATGTCCAAGAGACATGAGAAAATAAAGATGCATAATAAAATTGAAATGCTATTAATTAATAATATACTGAATTAACAAAATATGTTTTGTTGCGGTAGAATAAATAAGCTCGTCCGGGTAGGTACCACCTACTCATCAGATATTCTACCGCAAAACAGCAGTACTTGTTATTGCTTTGTTCCGGTTTGAAGGGTGAGTGAGCCAGTGTAATTACAGGCACAAGGGACATAACATCTTAGTTCCCAAGGTTGGTGGCGCATTGGCGATGTAAGAGATGGTTTACAGCTCTTACAACGCCAATGTCTATGGGCGTTGGTGACCACTTACCATCAGGTGGTCCATATGCTCGTCCGCCTTCCTATGCAATAAAAAAAAAAAAAGAATAATTGAGTAGTGGAAGCTACCAAACTTAACCAAACGGGCACTCACAACCCCCTACCATGAAGTAAACAGAAAAAACGACTCCAGTTTTTCAATAGCGGAAGCGGTCTTGTAAACTTCTGATACGTCTAAAGATAATTTAAACGTTGATAAATTTCAATAATTCGTTATATCAAAGTCTGAGTTCGATCAAAAGCCAATATATGTTTTCGTATCGCACGATTTATCGCTAAACTTATCACGATGATTGATGTTCGGCCGCAAAAAACCCCCCGGCTCGGCTGTCGGCTCGAATAAATCCAAAGGCCTCGCAACTTATATCAAGCTATTAAATTAATTTAGGAGGTTACGCAATTTGTCAACGGTAATGCGTTTCGTGTTTAATCTGAAACTGTTAAACACAGGTGATAGGGATTCGATATTCATTTAATATTAATAAAGAATGTTTTGTATTTTCTCGTTTAGTGTCAAGTGGCTATAATTTTCATTGATTTACATAAAACATATTATTTCTTTATTACTTTAAAGTTCACAATGCTTTGTGAAACAAACTAAAACTGTGTAAAAAAATACTATTAATTTTTATTTAAAATGTACTCGAAAAATCTCACTATTATCTTTCGAATTCAAGAATAATCTTGAATCTGCAGTAAAGAAGTCAGAAGTCTTTTCATACAATCTCCACAAATATGTTAATGAAATTCTGATCCATATGTTACCATCAAGTGGTGTGGACTATTGAAGAAGGCCGTCTAAACCATGGAGAACTATGCACAGCAGTGGAACATTTACAGACCATCTTATAACTAATCAGATTTACGGCCTAGTAAACGTTGCTTTCGCGATATTATACAATACTATGTCTTTTTCTTTCATATGCCAAATCTATTATGACAGAAAGAGAGAACTGAGTGTTTAAATAAACATTCGTTACGGCACATTTATAAGCAAGGCCATTAGTAGTAGCTGGAATATACGTATGTATTCCTTGTAAAACATATTAATTGGGCATGCTTATAAAATAAACAAGCCATCAAACGCTATTGCTATTGAAATATAGTAATACCATTGAGGGAAAACATACGAGTACGAAACAGAAATATTGGTATATTGAATAATCGTGTGTCGACACTTGACGCCAAAATGTGCTCTCCGCCTCTTCGATAGAGAACGTTTTCTTGTCAACAAGATATTCCATAAAGGAAGGTAAATTCTGAAGATCACAGTGGGGATATTAAAATCTCCCTTTCGTTGGGAAAAAATTACAATTTTCCGCTTCCCATTAGACAACTCCGACCTCAGTAACGATGTTTCAATCAGCTTTTACCCCCAATCTCTTATAGATACCTTTCGGATGTTATTTACATTAAATTTGCTTTTGCTAAAATTGAGATTTTTACCTTGGATATTGTAGCCGAGGAGGCCCAGTGGATATAACTACTGGATCTTAACCGAAAATGTATTGTATATTGTATATTATAATGATTCAGTAAAAACTTGATTCATGTTTTGTAAAATGAGTCAACTAAAATTGTTTACAGTAACAATAACAGCCTGTAAATGTTATACTGCTGGACTAAGGCCTCCTATCCTCTTTTGAGGAGAAGGTTTCGAGCTTATTCCACCACCACACTGTTCCAATGCGGGTTGGTGGAATACACATGTGGCAGAATTGCAGTGAAATTAGACACTTTAGGCAGGTTTTCTTCACGATGTTTTGCTTCATCGTCAAGCACGAGATGAATTATAGTGACAAAGCGGTGCTTGCCCAGATTTGAACCCAAGATCATCGGTTAAGAGCCACGCGTTCTTACCACTGGGCCATCTCGCCAAAATTGTTTAATGAAATCTTAAATGAAAAGTGTTAAAGACAGTCTTACATAGCAAGAGCTTTCAAGATCGCGCTCCATTTGGCGACAGCCTCCCGCGAGATTATTACAAGACCATTATGTTTATGCGAAGATAAAATCGTAATGGAAATCTTCGATACGAGCCTTTAAAACGGAACGTCACATTATCCAGAGACGGTGTCGGCGCTGTCTTTTCTCGCTTCATCGGTTTTACTCTTTGACATTTCATCTTCTATTGTTATTTGGTATGTAAAAGCGAAATGAAGTGCTCTCAATTCATCTTTGTTTTAATACGTCTTTTATATTACCAGTAATATTCCATTCAGTACCTACAGCTGTGCGAATGTTTACGTACTTTCAAAAGTAAAAAGAACAATCGTTTATCTATTGTTTAATTCTTGTGAGGCTAATAATAATACATACAAAACTTGGACAAAAACAAACTAATATACTAAATAAAAGCTGTTTAAATAAAGATTATAATGTATAAATAGAACAGTAGAATAACTTATAGAGCGTAATGTTATTCTCAAAGTGTGAGCCGCTATCTCCACTACAACAAACGCTGCCTCACCTGTCTGAACGCCTTAGACTTCGTTCGTATTTACGTCAATCCCTCGTGTTGTCTTCTCACAATATAGTCGCACCCAATTTTCTTAATCCCCTCTGTCTACGAATTATCCTCAAAACACTGAGATCCCTGAATATAATCTAATTGAACTAGATATTGTATATCTTGTGCCTGCAATGGTATAAGCTTTCTCATCATTTACAACGATAAACAGCGATGTTAAATTGTACTATTTAGTGGTGCAACACAAGAAATAAGAACCTTCTCTCACAGATAGGCCTACCGCCAGAATATATATTATAGTAAATGTATAAAAATGAATAGAATGGTAATATACTCGATGTATTAATTGGTGGTAGAGCTTTCCACCGTGAAGATATTCCAATAACAGAATTATACCTTATTGTACCTTGCCACCGTTTTAATCATCTAAGGATATGGAGTGACAACTATATTCCTTATAAATTAAATGTGTGATTAGCGCCGAACAAAAAACAAGTAAGTTAATAATTGTACACAACACTACCAGTTAATATAATTATTATAACGATATATCTAATTCAATTAAGAAACAGGTAAAGGTAATAAGGTAAATATTAAACATGCAAAGAAAAAGGTATTTAATAACAAGTTTATTACTCGCTAAATTATAATAAGACTGTATAGGTATCGTTATTAAATATAAATCACACGTCTCGTTGCATTCATAAACACAAATATTATATGAGAGCTGAGAGCAACCAATTAACCACATCGCACAAACGATTTAATTGTGTTCATAGCGTTAACGGGCGTAATAATTTCATATAGTTACATATTGTACTCAGTACAAAGTTTTGGAAACGAATGTAATCAAACGACAAAATTAAGTGAAATCGCGTCAAATTGAAATTCTAATTTGTACAAATTTTTACTTAACTTTGATTTGAAGCCGAGATAGCTAAGTCGCAAAAACAAATTTATTTATTATTTGTTTTGCAAAAAGCTTTACCAACAAGTAACGATATTCTAATTATTAATTAATGAAAATTAACATACATCATCCCAGTCCCTCTTACGTCTCAATGCATTATTAATAAAAAAACAGCTATTAAAAAAAAGTTAATCAAAAATCATCAAACAAAAAGTTTTCAACGGTTTCCGTGAATTTTCTTTGATGTTCATTTCAAAGCCGCTGTCGCCTAAAGGGTCCCAAAACTGGCTCCTTACTCAACTCGGTATCAATGGATATCAGTTTTTCAAATCAATGCGAGATAACCTTTATTGAAACTGAAGTGGAATAAAAAATATTCTTTTGAAACTATAAAACGATATTTTTGTTTCCGTCACTTGCTACCATCAAGCTATCTCAGAAGATCAGTTAAATTCACTCGGTGGTAGAGCTTCGTGCATTCTCGTCTAGATAGGTACCACCCACTCATCAGATATTCAACAGCAGTACTTGTATCGTTTTTTTCCGATTTGAAGGGTGAGTGAGCCAGTGTAATTACAGACACAAGGGACAACATCTTAGTTCCCAAGGTTGGTAACGCATTGGCGATTTAAGCGACGGTTAACATCTCTAATGCCAATGTCTATGAGCGTGAACACCTATACAATAGAAAAAAATATGCACTCAACATAGCTTAAATATTTGTAATTACAAAAGAAAATAAATATCGACTTCAACACTTCAATTATAAAAATACTAGTATTATTGTCATATAAATGATTAATCCCTTACTAATATAATAAGTATAAAAGTGAGTTTGTTTGTTTATTTGTTAAGTTTTCATTTGTTATTTACTCAACATACATAATAGATACATAATAGATATGGTACCTAATACGACCCCTCTCCTCAAACGCGGACGAAGCGGTAGGTAGGAATTAGTGTATATATAGATAATCATGAAATAAATAATAGCACTTATTCTTATTTAAATAATCACAATAATACAGTCCGAAATAACTGAGTCTATCAATATCATAAAATTATAATAATAACATTCTTAGCTATATATATGGCTTATGGCCCATAGTATATTCGTAAACTATCCAATAAGACATATTAAAAGAAAAATACATTTTAAACATAAAATATTGTTTTCTAAGTGTGGATTGAAGCGTCAACTTATGAATCTTAAACAAAACTAACTTGGACATATTAACACTTGGTTTGTTCGAGCGCTATTCTTCTATTATTTTTCTTTAGTTATTTTTTTAGGTATAAGTTAAAGACTACAAAATAGAAGTTTTTGATAAATGGTTAGAAGGTATTTATTTATTTTCTGAATACAAAAGAAATATTAACTTTTATTTAACTTTAATAACAGTAATATAGAACGCGTTGTATCTGATGTTTTCTCTTTTCTAAATACAATAACTATCTGCTAGAGGTTTTGTTAAGAGACTTTCTTCATTTGTTATTATTTTACTAGCGCATCTAGCGCGGCCTCGCCCGCGTTATTAGTAAAAATCCAGTTGAACGATTATTTATCTTTGTGATAAGCGTAAAGAAGTAACAAATTTAATACGTTCGTACTTGTTCGATATAAGTGCGAATATTAATATTCTAGTAATTAAGGATTTTATTTATTTAAATTTAAAAAATATACATATAAAGGCCGGCAACACAACTGTCCTCGGATTTAAGCAGATGTCCATGGGCGGTGGTAGTCACTTTCCATCCGGTGAGACTCCTGCACGTTTGCCCCCTCTAACATAAAAAAAAATAGCTTTTCAATGTACTTTGCCTTATCATATTTAAAAAGACGTCACTGGTTGAAAATACCTCGTGTTTAATTTAATAAAAAAAAAAAAAATTATCAAGTTCCACTATTACATACTAAAGATAGATAAATTTAACCAATAATTTAAAACATAAATAATTTGTTGCTTAAAAGCGTGTTATTCTGTAGTAGTCGTTAATGCGTTTAACATTCATTTAATTAGAATCAAACAGGTCATCGGAGAGCGAAACGGCTAGTTAGCACTCGATGAGGTAATTCTGTTTCGCATTAACGTCCAAGCCTCGCTGATAAAAACTCCCGGGAGAAAATAAAACCAGATATTTTTATAGTCGCTTCAATCTTCCTCTGATTTTCATTCGGACGTCTCCGAGATACAAATCTTTGTGGAATAAATGTTGCGTAACACGTCGAGCCTGATTAGTTTTATTCGTTCAGACGGAGATGATCTTTTAGTTCACTCAGGCAGAAAATCTTCTAGTTAATTTAGAAGGGAGCGTACGTAAAGTATTTAGTGTCTTAGATGTTCTTCGTTTAACGTAATTTTCTGAAAGGAAAAACCAAAACTTGAATTGTGTGGGTGGGTTCCTTCAATATTTTCTTTCATTGAAAATCACGAATGGCTTGCTCGGGCTGAACCCGCATTTTAACGCTGAAATCACTTTTAACTACTAGGCCATCATTTCTCCTCACTTTTTTTTTTATTCATTAGCGAGAAATCCATTTGAAGTGTTCGTTTTAAAACAATCTAAATTGATGACATATGTTGCTATACCTTATGAGCTTCATTTATTAAAACAATCGTGAGGTTCCTCTTAAATATATTTTCTCGATTATCACAATAACTATTGTGGCATCTTTATCTTGGTTTCCTTTATTTAATATCGTCGTCTCGCTCTATCTACCGCGATCGTTAACGTCTTTTGGAAGATTGTCATTTATAATTTAACCGCTAAGTAAAAGCAGTGGGATAACATTTCATTTGTATTTCAGGCAATCAAATATTAAAGGAAATGCCAAATATGCCGAATTTTTGGCATGTTATATTTCGATTATAGTAAAAATGTTTAATCAAACTTCTTTGATAAAAATTTGTACCGACATCTATTTTGCTACATACGAACTAAGAACTGACGTATACTACATCTCGATATTAAAGTTATCAGAGCAATTGTACATAATATATACAAGAACCCAACAACAACCGTCGGGGGAATCCTCCCTTTTCAATGGTGGCGTGTCCCTGTACCTTACCACCCCCAAACAATTATATGCTTGTATACAATACACGAATTTGGCCAATAGGTAAAAGATCACAAACGGCGTCAAACGCCCATAAAAATATTGCCCTGTAAGAGATATTTGCTATTCAAGACATCGCCAATGCGTCGTTGCGTTGATGACCCTCAGGTGGCTTATTTTAATGAATTTATTCTGAAGCTCCAATAATTTCGTTTTTCCTCAAAGCCTTCGAACACTTGTGACAGTCGACCCTTTGATCACGAGGCAATGTGTTGTGTAGACGGAGTTATTATTACCCGAATCATTCAACCTCTTTGATCTGACGTTTGTGACAATTCTCCAAAATACTTCTTAAACGTGATAAATTCTACCTATCTTTGAAATATTTTCTTTGACATAAATAGTCTGCAGACTTTATATTTAAACTTCTTCAATTAGTTTGAATGGCTTTGATAACAAGTAGATATTTTTTATTATTATTGAAAATTAAGCACAAAAAATATTACAAAATAGTACTAAGAATAAAATACACTTTTTTAACCATTGGTTTTTGTTTGTCATAGAAGCTGAGCTCACAAAAAATATATCCTAACCGATACACCACATTACGAGCTCCCATTTAAATCGAAGTTAGTACTCGGCCTAGCAAAATGTTCTCACAAAATTTTATTTCTTCAAATATCCTTCCAGGAATAGTTCTCAAGTTTGGAGCCACTCCAGAGATCTGTGAAGCAAAAGGCGGTAGGGTAGCGTTACTTACGGGTCCATGACTTCTTGTCGGCGTTACGACTTTTGAACTTTTAATATCAAATCTTCTTAACATAAATTACAATAATTTTGCTTTAAAATTAAGGACATAGTATTTAGGTTAAGTCAGTTTTATTTTAAACGTCTATAACAAAATTTAAAAATCACGTAGACGTGTTGAAAATATAAATACGGAATATTGCTATACTGTACAGGATTATATAACTGATAGAAGAGCTTGCTTCTAGTATTTGTTGGTCATAAAATATATATAAATATAATTTTATATGATTAATGTGTTTCGGTTCTGGCAGGCTAATAATAGAATTAAAATTTTTAATGATTCTAATTGTTAAAGTGCTTGTGAGAGCCTACTTAGGTAAAGTATATTTGACATATTTAATAACATTTTTAAGCAAAATTAATAAAAGCTAAAAATAGATATAAAATTTCTTAAATCGTTGAGACCTTGGCGGCCTTTGTTCAGCTGTGGCTTTCAGCTGAAATGATAATAATTATTTTGTGAAACCTTGACATTAAGAAACGCTTCAATCAGTTTTACGCGATGACAGTTTTATTTTTATACTAAATCGTGAAAAACATTTTAAATACTTGTGACACTAATAGCATCAAAAAATGAATAATATAATAACTCGATCAGTTCGGGCTTGGGTTTAATATTAAATAACATAACATAAACGTATTTCCATTTATGAATTTTGTTTCAAGGAAAACAAATCATGATAACAGATGATATTTTTCATATAAATTTAACGCAAAAATCACATTCAACTAGACAAATGTACGTAACAGCACGTTCAATATCGAACGAGTCCGCATTTAAAGCTAACCACATTTCCAATGGGATTGGAAACCACATTTAATCTGTGGATGCTGCGGCGAGACGTCTATAGTTTATAATAACGGTTCAATCTCGACCTCTAACACACGTAAGCCAATTTAAAGCTTAGTGTAACGAGCGAAAACTTGAAAATCTGGTAATATCTCATAACTAATACTAAAGTAAGAGAATATTTCCATTCTAGATCGAAATGGAATGGAATCAATGAAATGGAATGGACCAAATGAACACGTTTGAAATGAATGCTGGCTTATTATTATATCGGCTAAATGCTTACACTAATAGAAGTCAAATGTTATTTATAGTTACGCTTTAGAAATTCAAAATCAAAATTAATTTTAATCAATAAGGCTGTTATGAGCACTTTTGACCTCTAATTTTATGATATTAGATTGTATAAGTTAATTATTACAGTAAGCTAGAATAAGTTATTCTAACGCGATGATTCCGAGTTGAGACCTGGACAAGTAGTTAAGGGTCACTTGGCCATTATTTGTGTTTATAATCCATCATTCGATAGTAGAGGTCATCAAATACCTGTAAGTAGAATTACATCACATCAAAAAAACATAAAAGATTTTCCCTGAAATTGTGACGTACATACTGTTAACACCAGTAACAAGTTTAAACTTACAACCACTATTACTAGATTACACAGGGTTAGTAAGTCTTTTATGGGACAATGTATACGCTTTTACAACAGAATCCCAGAAAGCGTTCAAAAATATTCAATTGCGAAATTTAAAAGGAGTGTTAAGGATTGCTTGTGTGCTAAAGGATATTATACAATCAATGACTTTTTAGATAATTGCACACTCTGGGAATGAAACGATCGCCTCCAGGTTGTTTTAAATAAAGAAGAATATTATTATTGTATTGTAATTAAATAATATTATATAAATATTGTAAAACATGAGCTGAAAAAAAAAATCCCGCTGAGTTTCTTTCGCCGGTTCTTCTCAAGTCTGAGGTTTATTTCCGAACCGGTGGTAGATTTATGACAATCAATAAGAAAGTGTAACACTTCAACATTGAATAAAGATATTTGATTTGATTTGATTTTATTCTACCGCATGTATAATCTACCGAACAACATGATAAGTTAAAATCTAAACATTCTTTTTTATTCGAAAGAAACCCAACTGTGCTATTTTTACAATTTGTCACTAATCACGTTTTTAATTGCATAGGTAACAAACCTAATTGTTGAGAACAAAAAAACATACACTTTAAAAAACACCCACACACAAACACACACATACACACGCATACACAGTTTATCAACGTAATAGAACAAAATACATTGGACATAAATAAAAAAACAAATGAATAAACATCGAACTGTCCACCCAATACGAAACCTCACTGATCAATCCAACCTCGATCCATTTTATTCATCATTCTGTCGATTCCGATACGGAAATGCGAAAAAAATTAAAACACAGCTGGAAGCTAACGAGGCCAGCCGTGACAGATGGCCGTCCGACATTATACGAATTTTAACGATTAGGGAGACAATATTTGCAATAACAAGCGCCCTGAAGTATACTCAAGTGTTTTGAGGGTAGGTTTTGAAATTAAGATGATACGGTGGATGTATTTAATTTAATAAAAGATAAATAAAACATGGGAGGGATCGTTAAATCGAGGGGTGATTAGCGAGATCTCTTAACGCAAATTCACTAGTACGAATAAATGGACAAATGTTTATTTATGTTCTTATTATTTTATGTTATTATTAAAGTAAATATATTTTGAATTATATTTAAGCAGCCACTAAAACGTATTTTTTTTTGTTCTTGTGTCAATATACATAAAGCCTATTCGAATTGTATACATAAAATTGATAAAATATATAAATTATATATTAGCTGGTAACTCGCATATTAGTCTGGTCAATTTAGACATTCGAAGCTCCATAAATTTACAACAAAGTGAAAGTTTATAGATAATTTTATGATCTCTAATTTTTGTTTGAGGTATTTTTGTGATAAAACTTACCGTTTTGTTGAAAATCGCGAAAATCTCATTTTTTTTAACTTCGACCTTGAATATTTTTTTTCCATACAGGGGAAAGATGAGGAACTATATTTTGAACAATTTCACCAATTTTCAGCTTGTTGTAAATTAATGTAGCACTCTTATTTTTTGGTTTATTTTGACCGGACTGTATTAACTTAAAAAAAGGCAGTTATTGTGAATTCACAAAGAGGCTCTTCAATATAATTTGTTTATATAGATTACGTGTCGTATAAATATGTACCTGTAGATAAATAATATACTAAAATAAAAATATACTGCTGCGATCATTTTGCAGTTTATTTCTAAATAAATAAATCAGTTGTGTATGCAGCATATTAGAACTCATTTCGTACCTCACTCGTGAAATGTTGATATATTGTGTTACGCTATTTTGGTCCGTGTATTCTTCCAATGTTGTAATCACTCTTAAATATATCACAAACAAGTTCTATTTTCGGGAATTTCGACTTAGTCAAAATAGCGATAAAGATTATAATTCTGTCCACGTTTAATACATACGAATGCCTGTTCATGTTTATTTTACTGTTGTAATTTTGTATGACTGTTTTACAAAATGTCAAATAGAATTCCAAAATAAAAGTCGCCGAAGAAACAACTGTTGAACATCCTTTGAACTTTCCGACGTCTGTGTACAACAGTCGCTTGAAACCCTTGCCTTATATAATAGTCTGTTTCTCACGATATGGTTAAACTTTCCGAATAACTTTTGACATCGTTTAGTACTTAGCTAAAATACTAGTTGTGTGTTTGTAATACATGTCTTGAGCTTCAGCTTTGCTTATATCGAGTAAGTATATAGTTTCAAAATAATGAGAATAACGGGGTTGTTAATAAAATATTTTTATTCAAATAGACTTATACAAGTACATATTTTGCAATATGAAGTGCTATCACACGGGTTCGTGATGCAATTCAATTATAAATGTTTTAAAAAACATTAAAAAAACCTCGAAATTTTTATATATTGTAATCCAGCATTGATTAATTCTAGTACGCTTATCACATCTATTCAAATGCATTGCTTAATAATAATAAATAAATCAAATAAAATGATTCAAACAATAATAAAAATACTGACTGTGATTGCGTTAATCTTTTATATACGAATAACTGATTAGTTAAACAAGGTCGCCTAGAAGGCGAAGTGTCCTTTCCAATGTCAAATCAATAACGACAGAAAGGAAGAATTCAGTTTTGAACTAATCAGTCGCTAAAAACGTTATTCTGTTCGTGTATTTCCTGTTATAAAGTTGATGTATTCTAATACGATGCGATATTTGAAAAAAATCCAAGTTATATTTAATGAACAAGCGGCTGAAGGTGTTCCACGGTCTCCAGCATAAACTAACGAGGTACAAAGCTCAAGAGAAAAACTCCAGTCGGAAATAGTGAAGCAAACATGTGTTTTTATAGGTTTTTTTAGTCGAAAGCGGGTATGTAGTTCACATGACTCGCTTTTTAAAATTTGTAGCTCAGATTTCTGAAATATTATTCACATTTCCGTATATACCTACATGTAAAAGACAATTGTGAGCTGGAATTTAAATGAGTTTAGACGTTGTTAGTTTAATTGTTAAATTTATAGTATTATGCCTTTACCGTAATAAGTAGATAGTAGCTGTATCTGTACCTGTAGCTAACTGCTTAATGAGAGACTCTGAGTTTAATGCAACACATACATATTTTATTAAAAATGTCATTAAATAAAATATGAAAACTTAGCGCTTATCTGGATTTCGATTCCCAATGAGATCCAATTGTTCTGAAATTGAAATATATCTACTATATATTTATGTTAGACATTCAATATCTAATAAGTTGCCATTAAAGGTAACAGTAGATTCCAATCAGAAGACTTACAATAGCTAGTAACCACATATTCAATTGGAATTGAACACCGCCTCCAATACATAAAGGCTACGCGAGACGTCGATATATTCCAATAACGTTCGAATCCTCGTCCCCAGCTCCAAATCGTATAAGCCAATTCAGAATCCCATAACGACCTGAACTTGCTCGATCAGGTTATATCTCACACCTAAAGAAAACTTTAACTCCGAGCTCAAAGGGGTACATCAGACTCAAATGATTTACCTAATGGCAACTTTCATGCTTTAGTTTTGTGTGAATGTGTAAAGCAGAAAATGGAGAGGATTTTTGCTGTTGTAGTCAGTGAATTACAGGTTATAATATCTTAGTACTTTAATATAACTCCTTAACTACTAGTTCTAACATCAGTAATCAACCAAAATTATTCAACAAATATGACGTTTTCTTGACACAAAGTGAGTCTTTGGGTGAGATTGGATCGAAATTTCTAAATCAAATTTCAGTGTAACGTTTATCTTATACAACACTTATGTTACACCTTATTTCCTTATGTGTTCATTAGTATTCTTATTAAAACGTAAAAGTATAACGTTTTAAGCTTAGAATCAGTGTTTCCAAAATGCCGTTATTATTTCGGAATATGGAATCTCACAAAATAAACTGCACTTGTAACTGCTAGTCATAAATCAATTCATTCATTATTCTCCAGATTCGAAACAAAAAAAGAGAAGTGAGTGCGATTAAAACTGAGAGCTCTCGAAGTTAACGAGGCTCACTGTGATAGATGGCTGCTTCAGTCTCCACTTTTCCTTCGTTACATATTCTTTTACGTTCTCAGAGATTTCTGTGTATCAGCTATTGACTTCAATTATAAGTTAAATTAATGAAGAGCTCAGATTTAATTGTATGATTATTAATGAGGATGGTTTCACTGCATTCGTGTTAATTTTTGAAAAGACATATTTTATGTAGAAAGTGGATTTTTGATAGGAATCATTTCGATCTGGAGACGAAAAAATTCATTTGGATGACATTCTTTAAGCTAACACAATGCATTACATTGAATCTATATGGAACTGTTGTGATGTGTGTATAGATCGGTATAGAATCTGGTGTTACAATTATTCGTTTTAAAATTCGCGAATGTCTTGTTTGTTTTAAATATTATACTCGTATATCCTATCCAGACTTCGTCGCGTTTTTATCTGCTCGACAGATTTGAATATATAATTTATATTTCATGCTTAATATTTATTAATGTACATTATTTAAGACTCGTAAAACATAAATGTTTTCTTTACTGTTTTTTTTTTAAATTTTTTATACCATGTATTTTTACATGAGAATTATTACGCATATGTTGACCCCGCAGTATGTGTGACGTATTATTAATTTAATCAATGGTAAACGTTCAATTTTGCTAACTCAACTATCACTAGGCTAATTGCTCAGAAGGCTCAGCTTGAGGTCGGTAGTAAGCTAAAACCTTAAGGCAATTAGTCAATTCTCACGAAGCAACGTTACACTTCCGTCCCCTGAAGGGCGTGTAAAGTCGTGTGCGTCTGGACATTTCATTTAAGATTTGCTGCTGTGTACTAGGTTTTGTTATATTTTATAAAAAAATTGCCTCTCGCTTTGTTTTTCCTAAAATACAACCTGTATTTTAGGAAACTGTTTAACTTAGCTCAGGTACAGTAGGTTTAGAGTGTAGTCGTTATTACCGTTGTTACTAAAATGTTATTTGTCTATTGTAATTGTTCTGTCTTAGTGTTTAATAAAGTATATTATTATTATTTATACAATTAATTTATTTAATGGAAATGTGTTAAAATTAATTAATTCATTGTGAAGTTGCAGCAAAAAGCCGCAGGAACCATCTCCTTTCATAATATCGTTCCTTTATATTCCTTTTTGCTTTTAAAAAGTAAAATGTTCAAATATATAATTCTTTATACCCAGCAATTATCCTAAACGATGACCCACCAACCTTCTATTGTTGTATACAGGTATTTGCAAATTGTCGAGGCGTTGTGTCTGAAAATAAAATATTTTAAATGATTCTAAATGGCTATGTTTACACATCAAGTGATTTCAAACTTGGGTATAATGTGTTATCATTAGCTTCGCGGTGAACTCGGTTGGCACTCATTGACAGCAATGTAGTGTCACCTCTTCGAGGGGAGATGCTACCATTAACGCAATAATAACTTTACTTAAGATATGATTAATTGTTATGAAGATTTGTTTTATTGTATAAGTAGGCGGACGAGCATATGGACCACCTGATGTTATGTGGTCACCAACGTCTATAGACATTGGCATTGTTAGAAATGTTATTCATCGCTTACATCGCCAGTGCGCCCCTAAGATGTTATGGTCCTTGTGCCCGTAATTACACTGGCTCACTCACCCGGACTTCAAACCGGAACACAACAATACAAATTTGCGGTAAAATATCGCAATGCGCCACCAACCTTGGGAACTAAGATGTTATGTCCGTTGTGCCTGTAATTGCCCTGGCTCACTCACCCTTCAAACCGGAACACAACAATAGCAAGAACTGCTGCTTTGCGGTAGAATATCTGATGAGTGGGTGGTAGCTACCCAGACGAGCTGTACAAAGTCGTACCATCAAGTAATTGATAATCAACTTTTGATATCTCAGAGAAAAAAATATGATCGAGGTCACGGGTTCAGATAATAAAAAACAAAATCATATTTACATACTGAAATTGTATGTGTCCACATATTTTAATAAAACATTATGTTCGTCATACTGTAGGCGACAACTTCATCACCGGAATATATAAACGAACGAAGCCTGAAGCCTCAATATTTCGTATTCCTCACGACACACATTAGAATGCGCGGCGCGTGAGGCCAGAAGATTAACGACTGGACTAAGTGACAGGAATAAACCACAATATAATACATTACTTTAGCTTGAAATTTGAACAAAAATAACTTATTTTATACTTTCTAATATTTATTTTATTTTTGAAATTGACCGTATTATTTTATTAATATTAACTAAAATTTCCAATATTACATTAATACACATATAATATTAAAAGTAATAAAAAGCAACAGAAAAATCATTGAATAAAAATACAAATTATATAAGAAAAAAAAGAAAGAAAATTAACACATAATCACTATTTTAAACAATATTGGTAATGCATTAATATAACTTAAGATCGATCTTGTTTAAAGGAAAATTAGCAATTACCGTTTTAAGGAAATAACTAACATTATTATTTACCCCTCCAATGAAGTGTAAAGCTTGTATTAGGAGAGGGGACGACAATAGCCCGAGCGGTCAGGATAGAACCTGCGATACATTGCCAGACGGCCAAT
This sequence comes from Nymphalis c-album, assembly GCA_963151315.1. Lineage (NCBI taxonomy): Eukaryota > Metazoa > Arthropoda > Insecta > Lepidoptera > Nymphalidae > Nymphalis > Nymphalis c-album. The sequence goes on along the minus strand of OY720590.1, from coordinate 14,290,787 downwards.
AAACCATTACAATATACCCTAAGCTTTATTGTCAAATTGAAAGAACATTTTCAAGCTCTAACATTACACTAATCAAGTAGTATAATATTTGATTGCAAAGTAAGTTTTCGTAATCTTACAACCAGACTGAACCGGGTCGAGCGCCAGCTTTATTTTACCACGCAGCTAACGTACGGCCACAGCACGGCGTTCTTTTTTAACGTCGCAGCATGTACTCGTAGTTACTGGAGCTTAAAAAGTAACTATTAATCAAAGTAAGCCTCGTTAACTCCGAAGGAGCTCAGTCTTAGTCGCGCTTAACGTTTTCTTTTTATGTTTTGTAATCACTGCAGTGATGGATGACGTCGCTGGAAAATTCTTAACGTTATCTCGTTCTTGTATGTAATTGTTTTGTAATGGACTTTATTTATACACAGGGTTATTTATGGACAAATCGAGCTGCAGTAGCGTATATCCCAGCAGTTGAACTTTTTTGTATGTTATACCTATAATCAAATTACCTATAATTAATCAATAATCACGGATGGTCACCACCGCCCATAGATATTGGAGATGTAAGAAGTGTTATCCATTCTTTACCAATGCGCTACAAACATTAGGAACGAAGATGTTATATCACTTGTGCCTGTAATTACACTGGCCGGCCACTCATACTTGAAACCGGAACGCAATAATACTAAGTATTGCAGTTTGGCGGTAGAATATCTGATGGGTAGATGGTACTTACTGAGATGGGTTTACACTAAACCTTGGAACCACCGGTTAATTGAAATCACAATTAGTTACACTTACAATTAGCTTAACAAATACCCACATATAATTAAAATACAAACAACTATAATTGATATCAAACTCCTAGCGTTTTGTTTATTTACATTAATTTATGATTAAAATTGACTTTTTTGTTTCAAAGTAAAAGTTTATTGTCGAGTAAAAAGCCTTTTCTAATGGAATGAGACGGAAAACTTGACCAACGCAGATGGGGCTCGAGACAAAGCCATTTATCATTCTGGAAAATTAAGATGAAGGCGTTTCAATGTATTCGTAATCACAGTTAATCTACCGAGATTCTTACAACGATAATTACATGAGATGACGTGATAATTTAAATAATATGACACTTTACATACTGAAATTGTATGTGTCCACATATTTTAATAAAACATTATGTTCGTCATACTGTAGGCGACAACTTCATCACCGGAATATATAAACGAACGAAGCCTGAAGCCTCAATATTTCGTATTCCTCACGACACACATTAGAATGCGCGGCGCGTGAGGCCAGAAGATTAACGACTGGACTAAGTGACAGGAATAAACCACAATATAATACATTACTTTAGCTTGAAATTTGAACAAAAATAACTTATTTTATACTTTCTAATATTTATTTTATTTTTGAAATTGACCGTATTATTTTATTAATATTAACTAAAATTTCCAATATTACATTAATACACATATAATATTAAAAGTAATAAAAAGCAACAGAAAAATCATTGAATAAAAATACAAATTATATAAGAAAAAAAGAAAGAAAATTAACACATAATCACTATTTTAAACAATATTGGTAATGCATTAATATAACTTAAGATCGATCTTGTTTAAAGGAAAATTAGCAATTACCGTTTTAAGGAAATAACTAACATTATTATTTACCCCTCCAATGAAGTGTAAAGCTTGTATTAGGAGAGGGGACGACAATAGCCCGAGCGGTCAGGATAGAACCTGCGATACATTGCCAGACGGCCAATAAACCATTACAATATACCCTAAGCTTTATTGTCAAATTGAAAGAACATTTTCAAGCTCTAACATTACACTAATCAAGTAGTATAATATTTGATTGCAAAGTAAGTTTTCGTAATCTTACAACCAGACTGAACCGGGTCGAGCGCCAGCTTTATTTTACCACGCAGCTAACGTACGGCCACAGCACGGCGTTCTTTTTTAACGTCGCAGCATGTACTCGTAGTTACTGGAGCTTAAAAAGTAACTATTAATCAAAGTAAGCCTCGTTAACTCCGAAGGAGCTCAGTCTTAGTCGCGCTTAACGTTTTCTTTTTATGTTTTGTAATCACTGCAGTGATGGATGACGTCGCTGGAAAATTCTTAACGTTATCTCGTTCTTGTATGTAATTGTTTTGTAATGGACTTTATTTATACACAGGGTTATTTATGGACAAATCGAGCTGCAGTAGCGTATATCCCAGCAGTTGAACTTTTTTGTATGTTATACCTATAATCAAATTACCTATAATTAATCAATAATCACGGATGGTCACCACCGCCCATAGATATTGGAGATGTAAGAAGTGTTATCCATTCTTTACCAATGCGCTACCATCACTGGGAACGAAGATGTTATGTCACTTGTGCCTGTAATTACACTGGCCGGCCACTCATACTTGAAACCGGAACGCAATAATACTAAGTATTGCAGTTTGGCGGTAGAATATCTGATGGGTAGATGGTACTTACTGAGATGGGTTTACACTAAACCTTGGAACCACCGGTTAATTGAAATCACAATTAGTTACACTTACAATTAGCTTAACAAATACCCACATATAATTAAAATACAAACAACTATAATTGATATCAAACTCCTAGCGTTTTGTTTATTTACATTAATTTATGATTAAAATTGACTTTTTTGTTTCAAAGTAAAAGTTTATTGTCGAGTAAAAAGCCTTTTCTAATGGAATGAGACGGAAAACTTGACCAACACAGATGGGGCTCGAGACAAAGCCATTTATCATTCTGGAAAATTAAGATGAAGGCGTTTCAATGTATTCGTAATCACAGTTAATCTACCGAGATTCTTACAACGATAATTACATGAGATGACGTGATAATTTAAATAATATGACACTGTTAAATAATAAGTGATGTTTAAATGTAAATACATGTAATTGATGAATGAAGTGGATGGTTCCTATTTACTCAGACAGGCCGACACAAAGTGTTGGATAAAAATTGAAAAAAAAACCTAATTAATATTAGACTTGCTTCAGGGCTTGTCTTGCTTGTGATCAATAAAGTATAAAGAAATGAGTAAAGTCCTGTTTCGCCTCTTATTATACCGAGTGGGTAGTGGGTACCGCAGGTTTTTTAGTTGGTATTCCGGCGAGACCCCACACCCCACACACTTCATATGTAAAAGGTAATAAGAATAAATTATTTTTTATACCAAATAAACAAATAACCTCGTTAAAGTAATGATAATGTTTTACCAAAGGTACAAATATGAAATAGGATCATAAGAATGTTTATTAGCTCACGTCTAAAGTTCCCGTTGAAAATTGTACGCAAATAAATTATAAACTAATACTCATATATATATATTAATTAATCTAAGATTTTTAATCGAACTGTCCTTGTCGGTTCCGTGAAATACATAAATACATATAAAGAACAGAATTTGCTACACAGACTAGTTGACTGTAACGAGTCGTAACGAGTTGACGTCTAGGAATTGTTAGGGAGAGACAAAATATTTATTTCGTTCATAATTTTCGTCGGTTTATGATTTGAGATTGTTTAGGCCCTGGATTTTATGGGGAGAGGTGAGGATCCCTCCCCCCCACCTGGATACGCCCATGGAGACGTAATGTTTATCTTTCTTCGTAACATCATTACTTAAAGTGTTCGGAGTTTTTCTGTTTGACTTTTTATATTTGGGCATTAAAGCAAATAATGTTCCCTCATACAGCTATATTTTAACGGTATTGTGTGTTCAATGTTCATCCCTCGCGGTTTTATACTAAACGAAAATTATATTATTTTATTTCGTTCTCAGTAAAAATGTTGCTTTAATTCTAATATTTTAAACAATCGTTTTTATTCAGTTTTAATTAAAATCGCCTATCATGTAAAGCGTATTCTATCGCCTAAATGACTGAATTGAATCGAAACGTTAACTATGTTTTAGAAATGTAGATAGTTGATTTAGTGGTTAGCTTGATGAGACTTCATGCCAGATTGGAATCCCTGGCCGAAGCATTACATAATTTGTTGTTTTTCGTTCAAAAAATTCTCGATAGCTCGAGAGTTAGGAAGTTGGTAGTATTACACTTGCGCGTCTCGGATATCACGTAAATCCGTTGGTTTTACGCCTAGTGTTTCCGGTCGAGTCGGATTGAAGAGTGAGGGAATGGAGAGGGTATTTCTGTTTAGATTTGTCTTATAATTCAAAAATAAATTTTGAAAAGTCGATAAAGAGACATGTTTTTCTCGACAAAGATATTTTATACATTACGAAATATCAAAGGATTTTGTGTTTTTTGATAAAATCATATATGAATCTCACCCACTTACTTACTCTTTTTAATTTCGAATACTAAGTAAAAGTTGTATGCTACATCTGTTGTAATATTGTAAATCTTATAAATAAAAAATTCTGAGTTTATAATATGGAATACATTTATTTCTTTTTTAACAACTGAAGACGGATACAACTGACATAATGGGTTAGATGACACTAAATTCGCTTTGTTTAATTGTCTTATATTGTAATATTTCTTGATTACACAAACTCCTAGATGGTAGAAATAACGACTTTAGTCAGCGAAGGCGAAGGTTTCAAATAACTTTTCGATATACTCAACGGCATTTCCCGATGGCGGTCCCTCTCGCGTCACCGCCCTCGCTACTGACCTCAATATCTTTGAACATGATATGGAAAAATATTGTCTCGATTTTACACTCATCAGTGTAAAAAAACTAATGTGATTAACTATATTTAACTGAAATAATTAACGATATTTGATGAAATAATTTAGTCTTATGAAGAAAATATGCAATTATGTCAACTTTAGAACATTTTAACCTTTATATATTAGCTACCCGTCCCGATTTCGCCAAGATAAACTAAGAATTTCATCCATGACATATAAAGACTATATCCGGCCTGAAAATAGGAACTAATGTTTGAACAAGTATGACGGCATATATACTAGTTCAACTAGCATATGAAGGGTCCACTGCAATAATGATGAATGTCCAAAAACATTTAATTCTTAACCAGTAATGCCATTCGGTCACTTGACTATGTAGTTTCAAATCTTGTTTACAAACTTAGCAATATCGCTTGCAGTCCCGAGACAAATATGTTTTTAATATTTTGGCTACACGGCTAGAACGCTCAACGTCACAGGTATTCACGGCAATAACGATAAATGTCCAGCGCGGGCGCCTCGCACTGACCGACATCTTGCTGTCAAATCTCAGATTTTGTCTCAACTTCGAAGGCTCGAAATTGAAAACTTAGCACACAAAAAGAGAGCTGAAGTTTTTTATGATAAAAAAAGAAAAGCTCGTTTGAGAGCTAGGCAAGATGCCACAACAATAGCGATTGCAATGGATTTCTCAAAAAATCTTCCTGTTCCGGACATAACTACAAACGATATTTATTATAAAAGACAGTTATTTTGTTTAATGTTCATGTGCTTGCCGATTCCTCGTCTTATTTTAATAATTGTCCATGGGAATCAAGTGTGGTCAACACACCAGTTTCTTTTCGGTCTATGAAGGCAGTTAATGAGGGCGAATTCAAATTACCTGGTTTGGCTTATAACGAGAAGCTGCCTATATCAACAGCAAAATATAACGACCTGCAGTTCCTGAAAAAGTTTTGTAGGCCTGAAACGAGACGTTATTACGATGAACTTCCTCATGCTACAAATATTGAAGAATCAGACGTTAATTAAAACAGGCATTTGGACATCTATCATTATTGACTGTCAACGAAGTGTGGACATTGCTCATTATAGTCCTCATTTTTAAAGACTTACTTAAGATTAGATTATTTTTAGTTAGTTTATAATGCCCTAAGAATGATTTTTTTCCAAAGAAATAATATATGATCCATATACTTTAACTTTAATAAACAACATTTTATTATCTGCAGGTTTTATTTTTTTTACACCGCTTATAAATTTAAAACCCAATTATCTTAAAACAAAAGACAAAGGACATTCATCATTATTGCAGTGGACCCTTCATATGTTTTTAATATTGTCGTAAATTATGACTATATTTTGGAGAAACGAAATTAATCAAAATATCTTAAGCAGTTATATAATTGTCATAACATTATTAACTAATCTAGCTTAGTTCTACGGAAAATCTTATGAAAATCGTGTCCTGTAATTAGTCATAAGGTTGAAGAGAGCACTTGAGTCTGAAACCTCCCTTCCTATCTCTATAATATTCAGGATGTGCAGTGGTTACATGCGTCTATGCACATCGTTGCTCTTCAATTATTGTCCATTAAATCATAAGGGTGCTCTCGTCGGTTCAGAAACCTCAAGGTCACTTTGCCGAGGTCTCGGATGCTTAACGCTTCGCCGAACTCCCTCGCACCGCTGACCGTACCGGAATTTATTTTCTCTCGTTATTAATACGCTCGTATTTGAGATATCGTCTTAATATCTATGTTTAGAAATAATGACGTATATAATTATCAAGAACTTAACTTTCCGGTGTCTTATATACAAGAGCACATAACAATACTAAGTATGACTGCTTAGCGGTAGAATTGGTACTTACCCAGAGGGCAAATACCATGTATTATTTTTTATTTCAGTGATTTGGAAAATAGATATCTATTGTATTGTATGAATTTGATTAATAAAATTATAATTTTACGCAAAACCACATAAATAGTAACAAGTGTTCCATACTATTTAAATTACTACGTATTTTAATTAAAAAAAATTAACCAAATAAGAATTATAATAAAGATTACCGATATTGAATGTACAAAATCGAATCTTATCGAATCAATCGTCTGCGTCGACGGTATTTTAAACAGTTATTGTCAAAATTACATAATACTAATTCTCTATGGTTCGTTGATTTCGCCTTCAGCCCGGCTCCCTATTGGTCACTGAAGATTTTATATAGCTTGTACTCGTACAAAGGGACAACGTTGTTATTTCTGTTATAATTTGACAAAGTAAACAATGTTTTTTTTTATTATTCTGTCGTGAAAACTGTGGATTATTTTCGAGTCTTGAACTATGCAACACATAGTTCCCATTAAGTTAGCGAAACGCATATCGATATATTCCAGACGTGGAATATGAATAAATAAATACGTCATTTATAAACATGTTATATAAATTCCTTAAATATAAGTACTTCTACTTTATATTATTTATTTGTATCTATATCTTTAAATTCGCAATCTCATATTCCAATGGGACGGTGAGCTGACACGACCAGAATGTAATCAGGCGAATGAGGCAAAGAGTGTATCGATGTCATACTATTATTAAAATTTATCAATTTTGAATGGCTTATCACCAATTAAATGTAGACGTTGCTACGATGAAATTCATAGAATTATTTAATCTGTTTCGCAACATAGCGCTGCTTGCCAAGTGAACACCCAGCACACGGTCATGTTTGTTACGTTATTGTGCTAACCAACTTATCGCAACGATGGCCGCGGGTCGAATATATTCCAGCTGTAAATAAACTTTATAGCTCGCTGAATATCCAACCGGATCATTTTATCTGTTGTGTGAACGCTAAACAATAGGCCTCAAACAACAATCGAATTAGAACGAAACGATCGACGGTTATTATATCTCGCATAAAATAAACAGATGTGGGTTCGACAAGATATTGCAGTATTGTATTGTATGAATCGTTGAATGGACTCTGGGGTTTCCGATTAATTATTAACTTCGACAAAGTGTTAAAGTTATTATGTGGGTCAACGATATGGGATGGGAATGGGATACCTAGGATGTTGTGGGTAGAGTGTTGTCCTTCGCCGAGAATGAGACACCAAATTCAGTGGTGCTTGCCTGAGTCGAACCCTAAATCATTGGTTAAAGTTCACACGTTCTAACCAGTGAGCCATCTCGGCTCAAATATAAGGTGTTGTAATACCTTTATAAGTATAATAAAATAAATACGTAAAATACGTACGTTAATTAAATTCAATGAAATGATTATTTATCCTGTATGTAAACCAACGGATAGTAGGATACCTTAATGAGGCTCTCTTTCATTTGCAAAGTTTTATCTAGTTTTGATAAAAACACCGAACTTTAGGTGAATTTCTTTATCTATTTCTACCAAGATAATTAGTCTAGAGACAAAAGTAGTGGGTCGTTATAATCTCTACTTTATACTAATATTACAAAGAGACAAGATTTTATTTTTTGTATATTGGTTTGTAATGGATAACTTTAAAAAACAACTTAACTGATTTTAAAAATTCACTTATAAATCGATTCATTAACAGCGAGTAAAGGCTGTATTTTATTTAAAACAATTAAAGATACCCTACGAAAATTGCAATAATGTAACCTAAGACATTAAAAGTGCAAAATTATTTCCAAGCAGATTACTCATTCCACCGAGGTAGGCTTACATATTATCTCACATATATCCACTGTCCCTGATCTCGGACTCGTCACTACTGCGCCTGGAATTATGAAGCCTCATGTACCTAACACGCACTACGCCAACTCAATATCAAAAAGCCAAGGGAATAATGATAGTTCTTTAACTTAAATTGACTTTTATAGAGAATTTTTCAAAGCTATGTTTTCTATCATAAATGGCAGACCAGTTAGATATCACTATAACCTAATCCTATTTACCATTATGTATGTAATCAAAATAAACCAGCAACGCAAAATCGACCGCATTTTGAAATGAGTTTTACGAGCCTTTGCTGATTCCGCCGACCACAGTTTGAAACTACAAGTACATTAGCAACGGCACAATCAAGTTACATTCAGCCGGGCTCGGCCGGAATCCGTAATGGCTTGTCAGTGATCTATACATGAGCCGGAAACATATGGGCGGTCTTCCCGTTCATCGATTCCAAGAGACTCTGTAACGATCGGTTACATTAAAGGATCGGCGACTGTTACGTTACGGCCTTGTTGGTCGAGTCAGTAGACTGGCCACTAAAAAAAATTTTTTTTTATTGCATAGGTTGGCGGACTATCATATGGGCCACCTGATGGTAAGTGGTCACCAAAGCCCATAGACAATGGCCGAGTAAGAGATGTTAACCATCGCTTACATCGCCAATGCGCCACCTACTCTACTTGGTGGTAGAGCTTTGTGCAAGCTTGTCTGGGTAGGTACCACCCACTTCATCAGATATTGTATTGATAGATGGTGGTATCTACCCAGACGAGCTTGCACAAAGCTCTACCACCAAGTAAATATTAATTATTTGTGCCAAGAATTTCTTAGTAGCTGCCCGAAATAGGTACGAAAAGCTTTCCAGTATGTATGTACCTATTTGTATAATTAATTTTGAACTAATATCTTCTTTGGACAGTAATGTTCAACTATTTTTTAAATATTATTAAACCTCATTGTACATAATTTTAGCCACAAAACATTAAATAACTTTGAATTAATCTATGTGTTATTTATACGAGTATTTCAGTACTTAATAATTCTTACAGTTACAAAAACAGAATATTGACCAGCAGATATTATGTAATTGTTTATTCACGCTATCACAATAACGTAAATTATTTTTTAGACTTTATTTAATAAAACTGAAGGAACCTTTTAAAACATAGATGTGCTTGACAATACCACCTTTAGTTTGGATTTGTTTTCTATCATTTCGACTGAGAGCCGTCCCGAAATAGGTTCTTTGTAGTCTCGCCGTTTACGTCACCCATGAAGAATCAAAGTCGTCCCTTCAAAGGATTAGATTAAATGATTTTATTTATCTAAAATGTTTTGCTGTGACGAGATATTGCCGTTTGTAGACGTTAAATGTTTTATGTAAAAATATATATTTTATCACAAGTTATACTTATTTAAAATAGACGTAAAGCTTACTGAACTGAACCTGAACTATGCGTGCCCGTGTTTTTATGAGAAAAACACAATACACTCATGAACAAGATATAACTTAAGGAATATTGGCATATTAAAATATCGAGTATGTGTAATGCTGTGGTTTCATATATTTTAGAGAGCACACAGACATATAACTCTTAAGATTTTATTGTAAGCTTGTGATGTGTATTCTTTGTTGGAGATAATAAAATAAAATAAAGTTAAGGTGACAATTTTGGATGTTTAATTAAGTTTGTTAAATCTTAATTTTAATAACGTTTGTTAGAATTATTCATGTGATATAAATTATTTTTTTCTTAATAAGTTTTGTTTTGTTCCAGGTACGAAGGTATACGCTTTTGTCCCGGTGAATTGTGCGGAGCCTCGGGTAAGATGAGACGAAATGCCTGCGGCCACGCCTTGCCTTCTTTTAGACGTATTCCAGTTTAGCTGGAATGCTTAATGATGAACATTTTCAGCTGAATTTTTATTAGATTTTTGTAAATAACCCGTATATTTTTATATTTTATATACAAAACGACTTTCATAATTTAAATATTCTTTGGTACAATGATCATAATAAACGCATACCTGATGGCTTGCTCCCTAATTCTTTTTGGGTCTGACTGAAGGATATAGAATTATAAACAAATAAGTGTAATATCTTTACAATAAACAAACAAAAAGTAGATTAGATATTTATTAATCGATTAATTTCAAGATTTGATCGATTTTCATAAAAAATAGTAACAGATATTTATTAGAAGCGTTCAGTGATATCATCAAGTTTATTTTATTTATGGCTGGGCTTACAACCTTTCCGCGAAAACGTGGATAACGATTTACTAGTATTCTTCCTTGGAAGTCATTTCGTATCCTAGGAAAATACCATATTAGTGCACACTAACCGCCTCTATTACAATTTGTATTAACACATTATAAACATACGCGCACACAGGTCGAGAGATATCAAATCTTATAAGAGTATCTATATTAGTGACTTTAAATATATCCTTTAAAAATGTTGATGTACATTCCAACGGTCTTATTATAATAATTTGTTGATTATTTTTCATGTTCAATAATAAAACTACAAACAAATCAAACTAAATATTTTCCAAGATTATAACAAACTCAAAACTCATCAGCTTTGTAGATTCGGGATTAATATCCGTCGCGGAATGTAGATTCCACCGAGAACAACCTCAACAGTTGTTACTACATACCACAATAACATTGGTATGTTAACAAAGTATGTACCTACAATGAAATTTTATAATCCATCAGAAATTCGAATACTATAAATATCTTTTACATAACAAACTGTTCGTGCGTGCAAGGAAATAATTTCAGAGAAACAATACGAACATAAAACCAAATGGTTTTGACCTTAGCAACGAACAAATAAATCATCACTAATTGGTTTGTTCAATAACATTATTATTTGCAAACAGAAGCCAAATGTAATTTGAATAAATAATGTGTCGTCGTTGAAAATTTGTGTAACATAATTGATTTGTATAATATGTATTAAGTGAAGTAACTCGAAATATTAAGCCCAGCGGGCTTTGGGCAGGGCTATGATGATAGTTTCTTTGAAGGATCGTAACAGAAATGAGAAAGAAATGATGATTTTTTTTTGTGAATACCGGGAAGGCAAAAGGCCTTACCCCACCAAAAAACAAAAGTAAGTTAGATAGCCTACGGAATCGGCAAGCTGGAGTGGCAATGGGCCGATCACATCTCGGCCGATGGAGTAGACGAGTTCTAAAGCCGAGACCGCGTCTTAGCAGACTACCCCGGGCTCGGCTTAGTGGGGTGACCAACGAAAAATATCTGGTAGCAGTTGGAAAAGGAAAATTGATGATCGGAGAGGCTAATGATGATTACGATGATGACATATTACGAAACGGTAGCGGGCTTGTCTGTACATGAATTATTAATCAGATAGTAATTGATGCATGTTTTCCCTTATTCGAATTCCCGTCGTCGATTATTCTGTCACTTGAACATTATTCCAACGTAAAATGTCGGCATTACACATTAATACCCCATAATTTATTCGAGAGCGTTTCTCCATCATCAAATGTTTTTGAAATATAATTTTCAAAGTTAAAACAAATAAATTATTTAGTTTAATACTTAATAAAGCGTAAGTACATAATATTATTACATTGATCGCATTATTTAACGAGAATTATACATGTTTCGGTAAAATACGTATTCCATTCGTTTTGAAGTTGCAATAAATATGTTTTTAAAATGTAAGTGTGCCTTTGCATTACCCAAACGTTTCTGTTAACAAATATTGGAAAGCTTATTAACTACATGCTAGATATACGAACTTCTAGATAACCAAATATACGTTCATAATTTGAAGACACGTTGGATACTGTAGATACACCCAACTACAGTATCCAACGCGGACAATTAATTTAAAAGTTAAATAATAATAGGATAAGACAAGCATAATTGTATATAAATGTCGTGACATATACTGAAATAATACGAAGCTCCTAAAACGCCAACTATTATTATCACGTCTAGGATATAATTGAACTCAAAAGGAACAAAAACATTCACTTACGAAGAATTCTTTCACGAAACACCGTCATATACTAATCTTTTAGGGTGTTAAACAAAATGACGCAATTTTTCAGACGTCTTGATATAAATTGCTCAGATTCACACGGCCCGTGTTTGGGGCTTGACGCTCTCCTGAACAGAACTAAGAGGAATCGAACACTCGCCTGTAAGACAAAGGAACTGCGAATTTTTTTTTTGTTATGTATATGGAGAAAAGCCTTTTTCTCTTGATAAGGGTTCTTTGGAGAGGATTAGTACCCATATAGAGTTAGTAAGTTTTACTTCAACACTAAGTGCTACTTGCTTAAGCTTTTGCTTGCTTTACGTTAAATCTTCGGTTAAGATTCACGTGTTTCAGCCACTTGATTTATCTTGGCTCTTTATTAGGTCACATATGTGAAGGTTGAATAATTCAGGCCTCGCGGGAGTTCACGCTTCGGTCGTGTCACTGTATACAAGCCGTTGCTATTATTTAAATAAAATGAAAGCTATTACAAATATTAAGAAAAGAATTCAGTAAAAATTATAATATATGTCTTATTATGTATAATATATAAAATGATACGTCAAAACTGGTCTTGTCTTGGCTTATATCAATTAAAAAAAACCGACTAAATTATTAAGACATTAAATGTTTAAAACTATATTTTACTACCGAACAGCAATCTTATTATTGTTTATCCGGTTTGAAGGATGACTTAGCCAGTATATTTTCATTTTTCAAATAAATATCGATGAAAAGCGAAGGATAACTTGATTATTGTTTGTGAGTGAAAAGACAACAAGACCAACAAGTGAGAAGTGCCTCACTTAGCATAGCCTTATTTCCACGGCGGCTATGGGGTTGTGAGGTTGTATTTTCAACTGTTAAGGTTTTTATTAAACTGGCGTAATGCAAACATAAGTGTGATTTAAATGAAAATCTAAAACAAAATCTTACTTTAATTTAAATCTGATATAATATATTGAAGTCGAAATATTTCAGAAATATGTATTTGGCCAGCCTATGTGAAAGTCGCAAGTCCGATCCTCATCCCTTGGGATATTGTCGTTTCCACATCCTGCAGAGATTTGCTCATCAAATATATTTTTTTAAAGTAATATTTGCTCTTCGGAATTCTTAATATTTGTTAAATTGATGACCAGCGAGGCATGTGGGAGACGTGTAAACGAGGTATATAATAATATTATTGTAAGAGCTGCTTTATGTGAAACATAATTAAGCCTTGTCCGACGACGAGAATGTTCCATGACTATACATGCGGAAACAGGCAGTGACGTTATTATATTAAACGAATGGAAAGACAAAAGATGACTGTATATATATAATTTCTATCTCACCTAGTAATGTAATGTATATATATGTTTGCAAATATATATTATATGTTTGTTCGTATACAGTATTTATAGCTTCAAGAGGTCTAAGTAATAGTGATAAAGAACGAGTATAATGTAGTTAAATATTAGTCAAAGGAATAAACGCCATTGTTAATCTATACTAATATATAAAGTCTTCACTTTATTTGTTTGATTCGGCTAAGCTCAGGCACTACTGGTTCGAATTTAAAAAATATTTTTGTGTTGTATAGTCCTTTTATTGAGGATGGTTCTAGGCTGAGTTTTATTCATTACGCTTTTATCAATTATACGCGAATGAAACCACGGGGCACAGCTAGTTATTTATATTACACATATTTTCCGGAACACTGAAATGTATTATATAAAATACTACTGCTAGCGCTACAGAGCTACGTCATGTCTCCAGTAAGAATACCCAACAGCGCAGGAGACATTATAGTGCACAAGTCTTTGTGCAAATTCAGGTGCACCTTTTGTTCCCTACCTTTCATAATCTGATGGGACAGCAACCCGAGTTTAGGTGAAGGAGTTACTTTACGTGCTTTCTGTGGTACGGAAGTGTTCCAGGCTTGATAACTTTTGAGTATCCCGATTTGGGATTTGAACCCATGACCTCGGGATCTGCGGCCTTATGTCTAGCCACTAGACTAGACCAACGAGACAGTAAATTATAATTAGTTAGATTTATATTTTTCAGAACAGTATATCAGTTGTCTGGTTTCCATAACACAAGCTCTGCTTAGTTTGGGATCAGATGGCCGTGTGTGAATAATGTCCCAGAATATTATATTATTATATAGAATTAGGTATATGTGTAAAATATTTTCACGTAATGTTAATTATTTTATCGTAACATGATTTTCAAATATTGTACTATATACCCTCTTCATAATTTTTAATTACTACACAACCCACATGCGGTTTATAACATATTTTAATATTTGGTATTTCTATAAATTAAACAACATAATTTTAATTTACGTAAAACACTCGACCGCACGTACACGCGAACACAACGTTACAAATGCTATGTGATCATTGAAGGTTTTATGTTTTTATTAGTTCTGTTCACAAAGGCTTCATTAATATTGGAAATGTCGGTCTTGAGCCGTAATTTAATAACTTATTTCATAATTACAATATTGTTAAAACCTTACCCAAAAATGTGTTGCAAAAAAAGCTATACTTAGGAAAGTCAGTACTGTTTGTTGGTTTGCATAAGGTTACTCAAATACTCATACCAATATATATTATATTATATGTATAGGTGTTTGCCTTCTGGACTTCGGTATTCAGATCCAAAAGGACTGAAGAAAGTTTTACAGGTACGCCACAATATAAAGTTGTTTGTTGCTTGCTTCGACGTCTTTGTTTTCAATACGATATTTAACTTTATATTCTTACAAGTTTTATAGATACGTACTATAAAAGTTAATGCAATATAGATAGCCCAGTGAGTAGAACGCGTGAATCTTAACCGAAGGTTGTGGGTTTAAACCAGATGGGATTAATTTGTGTTTAAATAATAATTAATTTTGTTCTCGGCGGTGGAGGGCAACGTCATGACACACTTGTGGAATGAAAATCTGTCACATGAGTTCCTACAAACCCGCATTGGTATATTGTGATGGACTACATATTATCACCTCGAGGGGAAAGGTTTTGACTACGAGTGAAGGACATTTAACAACATGTACTATACTTTTACTATATAATATATTGAAAACTGACATCGAGCATTATCCAGTAATCATGCTGTTTTAAATTATATTTCTTTTTCCTAGCAAAAAATGTACATATTCCCCAATACCCGCATCCTCGCGACATCGCGCCGCTCCTTGTATCAATTACCGCGACAACACGCCCCCGACGCGATTCAATTAACGCCGGTACAAAGCTCGGATTGCTCAATAAATCCACAGCTACCGAGCCCCTACACTCAGTGATAATCTATCGGCAATTTACGACTTTTTCTTCATAAATAACGTACAACAGAATCTTTTGAAGTCGAAAATAAAAACTTAACTTGACATAAATATTCTTCTACCAAACAGCAATGCCTTAAGTATGTTTGTGTTCCGGTTTGAAGGATTAGTTAGTTAGTTTAACTATATAATCGTAGTTCTAAAGGCTGGTAGTGCATTGGCGGTGTAAAAGATGGTTGATATTTTTTACAAGGCGAATGTCACGGGTGGTGTTGATCACTAACTATCAAGTCTACTATACAGTTTGCCTACCTATTTGAACCAAAAAAACTTAAGGCATATGACAGTCAGTGAAAAATAATATAAAGGTATCATAATCAGTATACAGACTGAAATGAAATACAGGTAAATATACCAAGAAATACAAGATAAAAATATATAACAATCATTACAAAGTATTAAATGGGATTATTAAAAAAACATATTTATATTTGCTTATTTTTTTATCATAAAATATTTTTCTATTTGAGTGTTTTTAATCTTCTGTATGTTAACTCTATTCGATTCCTGTATTTATTTCAATACAACTTTCAGCTAATTAATATGTTCCATTTCATTTCATTTACTAAAAGGATAGATTAAATAATACCTGTGGTTACTTTGATATTGAAATATATTTTAATTAAAAGCTTGCTCTAGAGCGTCATGTTTTAAGGTAATTAGAATTCATTCTCTGTAACTTGGTAACAATGTGTGAATATCCCATTGTTGGATGAAGGTGAGAACTATTTAATTCACCAGCTCACAGTGGAGTAGCGTTGTAGTATAACTTCTAAACCTCCTGAAGGCCCCAGATATTAATGTCTGTTTTGACGAACTCAGCACGCGTCACATAAAATTCTGCCGCATTGACATAATAACACTCGATCACCATGGTAGAATATACCTCAAAGCGTGTCTTTATAGAGAATGACAATTTTGACCATTATTGATACATTTACGAGCACTTACTTTTTAATACATATAATAAATCGAGCACTGCATTAATGAGATATCTCCGTCCGAGAGTTTTTACGACTTTTTCTCATTCAAAATGTTCGCCATTATTAGGACAATTTCACGCCTTATCACAAAAAACATCTTTACGATTGTCTTTAAAATTTCAAAGCAGATGGGCTTCGAGAGGATTCCGAATTAACTTTTTATTTCTTAATCATTCCCGGCCTCCATTACGGATGAGCAACGACGCTGTTAAAATTATAAAGCCACTTACACACACGTTAAATAGGTCAACGTTTCGCTTTGCAGATTAATGTTTAATTATGCCATTCTTTGTAATATTTTCAACAGCTAATTTTTTGTTTCGTTCTCAACAGAGAATAGCACTTGTATTATTTTGTAATTACGCTGGCTCACTCACCCTTTAAACCGGAACTCAACAGTAACAAGTATTGCTGTTGAGCTCCTGGTCTATCGCCTGGTCTTTCATTAGTCTCGTCAGATTTACTAGGTTTTTGTGCAAGCTTGTCTAGGTAGGTACTCCCACTCATCAGATATTCTTATTGGAGTGAGTCTACTGGCAACTACAAACACAAGGGTTTTTAATTTTTATTTATTTATTTGAACAATAATACATATTCCAAACAATTTATAAGATAGCAACTACAATAGTATATCACTGTGTCGCAGTTACTAACGCCCCCCAAATCGACAGCACATTATCATTTTATAATATTTGTTCAACATAAACTAAAATATTATCTTATTATTCTTTCCTTTTTTTGTCCTAACTGTTTAGGATTATTGTAACATTAACTTTTATACAAAATAAAATAAAATCCGAATTAAATAAATAGATAACGAAACGCAATCAATAAATTATATACTAAGGTAGAAATGGGGTAGGAAGGAGACGTAAGGTATGTCGATGCTATATTAGACGCTTTAGCAATAGTTCAGTCTTATCATATCCCAATTTGAGAAGGCAGTTGGTAATTTGTATTTTACATAGGTAAGTTGAAAGTGAGTAAATGTTGAACTTCTTATTTATAATATAACATCTTCGTTCCTGAAACATTGGCGATGGAACTTATGGTTAGTGGTAATTCCAACGTTGTCAATGTCTATGGTCTGCGGTGACCACTAAACATTAGGTGGCCCATTTGCCCGTCCATCTACCAATAAACTAAAAATAAATCTGGACAAAAATCCCAGGGACTGTGGGATCTACCATATTAGTTAGCCACAAAAACGTGGAGTTTAATATTGTAATGTATTTAATATGCGCTAAAATCGTTGATACCTCAACATATTACAAAGTCGTTCAAAGTTTATGAATATAAGCAGTTGTTACAAAAGCATGTTTCTGGTAAACACATTGAACTTTAAATTATATTCGACCGCACATTGTATGAGCAGTAAAGTCATTTAACTTTGAATCACTGCCGTAATATTCAAAGACACACACATACAATGTACTTACTAAATTATTATTCGTCGTTCCACAACAACCTTCTCCTGAAGTGTATCGTGAACGTTTAATCTTCTCACTGATACATTCGTACGCGACGTGTGGAGCCGTCTT
The DNA here is from genome assembly GCA_963151315.1 of Nymphalis c-album. NCBI lineage: Eukaryota > Metazoa > Arthropoda > Insecta > Lepidoptera > Nymphalidae > Nymphalis > Nymphalis c-album. Next base: position 14,272,491 of record OY720590.1, on the reverse strand, counting down.
TTAATTGGTGATAGGACTTTGTGCGAACCCTCCTAGACTCGTCTGTGGTTCTATCCGCCTAGCATGAATACTTTAGTATCTCTGTCACTCAGTTTGAAATGTGAATGAGCTAGTGTTATTACAGGCAATATTCTAATCCTTCAGACAAATTTCTAGTTAATTTCAAAATTTAGGCTGTAATAAGTTTCAGTGACATATTCATGAAAAACATCGAAATAAAAGATAGATTTTATTATCATAAGCAACTCGCAGTAATAGTTAGCACTTCGACTATTATACTTCACAAATAATATATGTATGTATAGTTAAAAACCAGGGTACCAAAGATCTTGACTGTGTGATTAAGTAACATACTATATGACGCCTTCTTATAGTGCTAGACTATAAAAACATAACTCAATACTAAAACGTAAAGTAACTAAGCTGGTTTTAAAAATAAATAAAAACATTTGAACAATTAGAAATTAAAAACAATATATTTCAGTATTTAATGTTAATACTTGAGATGTGTAAGTATTCAAAAATCTTGTTGATATTTGTAGTTTCATAAAAGACTGCCTCGTTGGTCTAGTGGCTTGGTATGAGGCCGCAGACTCGGTGGTCCTGGGTTCAATTCCTAGGTAGGGCCAATAAATAGTTATTGAGGTTTTCTTTCAGAAAAACTCTCAGTAGCAGCCCGGAGTCTGGAAGTTGGAAGTATGTACACTCCCGTGCCTCGGAAAGGACATTAAGCCGTTGGTCCTGCGCCTGAACTCTTTCCGGTCGTGTCGGATTGCCGTCCCATCGGATTATGAGAGCTAAGGAAAAGAGAGTGCACCTGTGTTTGCGCACACACTTGTGCACTATAATATCTCCTGCGCAGTTGGCTAGTCTCTCTTGAGATTGGCCGCCGTGGCCGAAATCGGTCTGGAGGACCTTCTTATATTATATTTCATAAAAGATGAACGTCAAAGATTCGTTCCCCATTTATTAATCTTAGGCAATGCATGTTCAATAGCTGTAATAAATGCATTTTATTCTAAAAATAATCATAAATACTGACATTCATGTTTCGATTAACAGTGATGTCGTCACCCTTCTTAACTTCCACTTAACTTTCATCTCCAATTTAACCAGCTTATACAATGAGATTTCAAAAGCGCTGTACCTACTGTCTTTACTCGTAAAAGGAAGCTCAAACGCCAAATACTATATTGAAATCACAATTTCATACTGGTTTAGACTGTTATTCTTACAGACATATTAAAATTTTATTAAGCAAGTATATTTTATTTGTAAAAAATTGCGTTTGTTCAGTTAACACATTTCTAAAGATAAACTTAAACAACAAAACCTTACGTAAATATAAAATTTAAACACAATATAATATATAATATAATATTATGTAATTATACAAGAATTGCTCATTTAATATTAAAAGATAAGATTTTAATTACAAAGTTAATGTAGGAATATCCGGTGTCCTAACAAAACCTATTACACATTTGTAATTAACTTTTGGTCACTGCTCGACACAGGTCAGTCGTGGTCTTAATGGAATAGAAATATTTTTTCGGGACGTTTGTAAAATTAATGAAACGTGTTACTTAAACAATCTTCAGGCGTCTATTACACGCTCATACGAACGTCAGTCAATTCCATGAATTACAAGCGACTTGAGTGTATTTAGGATTAATTCATAAAATGGAACATTTGTAATGTATTAATGTCTTATTTTTCTATAAAAAGAAGGTTTCTACATAATTCCACTAACCTGCTTGGATTGATTGATTGATACAAATACCAATAAATAAGTTAACAAGATTTTTTATTATAAAATTATAAAAAAATAGTATTTTTTAAGGACGGGCTTGTCAATGTCTTTCACTTAACAAATGTCATACTTTTCAAATTAAAAGACCTCAACATTTTGTCTCACGCCATTTTTATTTACGGCGTGGCGTCAAAACTTGAGTGGGTTGTGATATATTGCCTCCGTGGGCACGTTTCATTCGTGCCCCCTCGAGCCAGGCTTGTGCACATTTGACATTCCTGGAGAAAATACGATTTCTCACATAAAAAGTCTTATAAGCAATTTTTCTTGCCAGTACAGATATTTTTATTGCTCGTGCTATTTCATGGAAACTAATGGTGGAGCAAATAATGATAGCGGTGTTTTTGTATCCCTACAGGTGTCGAATATTAAATTCAATCTCTATAGTCGTTTCGATAGCTGTAAATTTATACGCAATGCTATATTTTATCTATTTTTGCATTTTATTCTAAAATCAATTACGAATAATGTGGCAGTCAGTAATAGACATGTAGACGGACAGTGTATAAGGCTCAGAGTCAACGATTAGCTAGCCGCTCGGGTGCGAAGCAAAGAACTGGCAGTGATCCGCTTGTTGTCGTTCTATACGCCACACGACGTGACATCAAACGTGACGACAGCTACTGGTGTTGAAAGGAATAAATTAACGCTTTTGGTTTAAGCAGCTTGTATAAAAAGGTGGCCGTCATAGGGAACACAGTAGATGTGAAATTGATGATTCTTAAATACCTAATTGAAATAAAAAAAAAGAGTTCCATTTATAAAATAAACTAGCGACCCGCCCCGGCTTCGCCCAGTAGTAGTTGCCGGCAGCAGAGTAAATATTCCTAAAAAAAATATCGTAGTATTGTATTGTAACATTTAGCATGTGGAATAGATTTAAACATTAAAGTGGGTATAGTTTGATATCCTTAAAAGATAATAATAATAACAATTTTATTTAAGGTTTTAATGTAAATAAAAGAAAAAAAGAAGATAGATAATTCCTTCGCGGAATTTTCTGTAGATTTTTGAAACGGGAACAATTTCACTATACCTTATTTTGTTATATTTCAAAAGGATTTTGCAGCGTTTTCGATGAAAGCTCCCAATCGGCTCGTTTTTCCCGACTTCTTCAACAATTATCGTCATATTTCAACAAATTTACAGAAAACATTAATGAATTATGCACGTACGCTTTTCCCTGGAATCACTTTATCCATTGCTGAAAACCGTATGAAAATCCGTTCAGTAGTTTTTTTAGATTATCGCGTTTATATATAGACAGACAGACGCCGCGGGGGACTTTTTATAATATGTAGTGATATGTTTTTACTATAATAATAATATTTCACTTGCAAGGGAATTGAGAGCGGTGGCGTAGACAGGATCGGTGTAAGAGAGCGTCATGCCGTTTTGAGATCCAAATTAACTATTGTGTTGCAGCCTGAACTTTGAAAGTTAGCAGTGTTTCACTCTCTCGTCGCAGAAAGGCGACGTACGGCCGTCAATTTCACACCTGATTGCTCGGCGTTCGTTTCGAATGGCGTAGTCGACTATGAATATACGAGTGTTTACTTCGACACTTGTGTACTACGGGTGCAGTTTCTCAGTTGTTAAGATAGGTCTTCCTGATCGAAATTGCGCGGAGGTACAAAGTGGGTGACAAAAATTATAGTAGCATTTCACTGTTGAATCATAATATTTAGAAATTTTTATTATACGATCACTCCAAGTTCCAAATATTACAACTGTAAACTGCACAAAGATAATATAATTTGGCTAATGTTAATTTTCCTTGTATGTGCTGTTGACAATTTCTTACTTCTCTAAGTTAATTTCTCAACAGGGGATTTCGCTATCAAAGCAAATAAAGGTAACAACAATCAAACTGAACTTTCTCGCTCAGCTTGATCGTCCCGAGTAATGAAATTCGACATCAATGATGCGCGGAATATGTGAGAACTTCGTGTTTTCCTTTGATACTTCAAACTTTTCTCGTGTCGTTAAATTCAGGAGAAAACGCGAGATCCCAATTTGAAACTTCCTCACATAACTAATATCATCGACGTTACTTTAATTAATGTTTGAGAAAAATGTAACGAAGTGCTTTCGAAGAGAAGCTTTAGATTAAAAGCTGCACCAATATCATGTGCATCAATTTATAAGTTACTATTAAACTTGAAAGCTATTACTCCCTTGTCGGTGCAGGAATTTCCAATAAAGTCTTCGTTAAACTAGTAGCTTAAGTTCATTAGATTCTACATTGAGTTTCTTCTTTAATTTCTGCCTTGTTTCTTCTATTAACAATAATTTATAACTAATTTTCCAATATAGTGTACTCACATGTAACGATCATGTTCATTTGTTTCAACTCATTAACTTGAAACCAAAACAATGTGCTGTACGAAAATGGAAAAACTAAAAAAGATATATCTCGCCGTCACTGACAAAAGGAGGAAATATTTTTCTTTCAGAAAAGCTAATACGTCAGTGACCACTATTGTCAGTCTCTTAAATTTAAAGTTTCTACAGGTGAAGGTTACGAGAAGGACAAACCACTCTACACTGTATAATAAAATGTAGCCGAATGGGCCGGCACGCCCGGGGAAGTACCACTCTCTCACTTAAAATCGGCGTGAAGTGGTAGCCAAGCTACCGCGTTTCGTTCGGTATGTGAGAGTTCCGGAGGCCCAATTCCCCCCCCCCCCCAACAAAATGAGTGCGCAGAATAAAGAGCAACTACCCCAGGAGGGTACCATCTGCGCCTGCGGTGGACAATCCCTCTCTGGACATCCATGCTCAGGACATACACCACCTGAGCAGGGAATTCCAACTTAAACGCCGTCCACTTCCATCTCGAGACGGCGAAGCCGGCCTTGCTCTTTTTAACCGAGACCCAGATATTGTCTCCGGCGGACACCTCATTCCTCTCCTACCCGGGGTACTAGTTGGAACATTCCTTTGTGCCACGGGCTGGAGTGTGTGTTTACGTCAGAGAGGATATCTGCTCTCGTCGCCTCGCCCATCTTGAAGGGAGGGACCTATCCATTCTATGGCTGCGCGTAGACTGCGATGATCATCCGCGAATCTACGCGTGCCTATATAGGTCCCATAGCGGTAATGCCGAAACTGGCCGGCTCGTTGAGCACATCCAATGGGCTACAGATTCCGTGCTGCAGCAGATCCCATCCGCAGAGATCGTGATTCTTGGCGATTTTAACGCCCACCATGCCGAATGGCTTGGATCACGTACCACCGATCATGCGGGGAGATCTGTGGTCGATTTTGCCTTGGCATATGATCTGACACAACTGGTTACCTCGCCAACGCGAATCCCAGATGTGGAGGATCATACACCTTCCCTGTTAGACCTTCTGCTGACCTCTCATCCGGACGGGTACCATGTTTCCGTAGAGCCTCCTCTTGGCTCGTCGGACCACTGCCTTGTCCGGAGTACAGTGCCGATTACACGCACCTCACGGCCTCGGTTCGTGGGTTGTCGCCGTGTGTGGCACTACAGGTTAGCGGACTGGGATGGGATGCGGTCCTTCTTTGCATCCTACCCATGGGGGCGGATTTGTTTCTCGCCGGATGATCCCGATGTCGTTGCTGACTCGGTCGCTGATGTGGTGTTTCAGGGTATGGAACTCTTCATTCCGTACTCTGCAATACCCATCGGCGGCAGATCCCAGCCTTGGTTTGGTCGCTTCTGCAAAACGGCGTCACGTCGAAAGGTAGAATGCTATCAAGCCTGGGCTGAAGCATCGGCATCGCGTGATGTAAATACCAGCGCATTTAAAAAGGAATACAACTCTGCCTCCAGGTCTTTCAAAAGTGTTATTGCCAAGGCGAAATCAGAGCACATAGGCAGGATTGGCGAGAGATTGGTGCGTCTTCCTTCGGGAACACGTGCATTCTGGTCTCTCGCTAAGGCTGTCTTAGGGAATTTCTGTCAGCCCTCCCTTCCATCTCTGCACAGGAGCGATGACTCGTTGGCCCATTCTGCGAAAGAGAAAGCCGACCTTTTGGGATCTCTCTTCGCGTACAACTCGACTCTTGATGATCAAGGAAAGACACCACCGACAATCTTGCGGTGTGATACCACGATGCCGGAAATTAAATTCCGGCAGAGTGCAGTTCGTAAAGCACTTTTTTCCTTGGACATCCATAAGTCGAGTGGGCCCGATGGCATTCCTCCGATTGTGCTGCGCACTTGTGCTCCCGAGCTGGCACCGGTCTTAACGCGTCTTTTCCGCCACTCTTACACATTAGGCGTTGTCCCGAATTCTTGGAAGACGGCTTTAGTGCACCCGATCCCTAAAAAAGGCAATCGCTCTGATCCAACAAATTATAGGCCTATTGCTATCACCTCCTTGTTCTCCAAGGTGATGGAGTCCATCATTAACTGCCAGCTCCTGCGGTACCTAGAGGAGCATCAGCTGATTAGCGACCGCCAGTACGGCTTCCGTCGGGGTCGCTCAGCTGGTGATCTTCTAGTTTACCTTACTCACAGATGGGCTACGGCGGTTGAGTCCAAGGGGGAGGCATTAGCAGTCAGTCTGGACATAGCGAAAGCCTTCGATCGGGTATGGCATAAAGCGCTACTCTCCAAGCTTCCATCCTACGGGCTTCCCGAGAAATTGTGCAAGTGGATCACCAGTTTTTTGGCAGATCGGAGCATCAAGGTCGTTGTCGACGGTGCATGCTCTGACTTAAATTTCGTCAATTCTGGTGTTCCACAAGGCTGGCGTTCTATCACCTACTCTGTTTCTTCTGCATATCAATGATATGTTACAAATCAGTAACATTCACTGCTATGCGGATGACAGCACTGTAGACGTCCATTACACCGGCCGTGCTAATATTTCTCGGGAACACGTCGACGAGTGTCGGAACAAACTTGTGTCTGAAGTCGAGACCTTGTTAACCAAGGTCTCGGACTGGGGCCGACTGAACTTGGTCCAATTCAACCCCAATAAGACACAAGTTTGCGCGTTAACCGCTAAAAAATCTCCTTTTGTCATATCCCCTCATTTCGAGAATACTCCCCTTGCTGCCACAGCCAGTATCGGTATACTTGGCGTCGAGATTTCGAACACTGTTCAGTTCCGCGGTCAATTGGAAGTTAAAGCCAAATTGGCTTCTAAAAAGCTTGGAGTGCTCAACAAGGCGAGACGGTACTTCACGTCGGACCATCGCCTAAAACTTTACAAGGCGCAAATTCGGCCCCACATGGAGTACTGTTCTCACCTCTGGGCGGGAGCTCCCCAGTACCAGCTTCTTCCTTTTGACCGCATTCAACGTAGAGCGGTTCGAATTGTCGACGATCAGGCTATTACCGACCGGCTTGATCCTTTGGCCTTGCGTAGAGATGTTGGGTCACTCTGCATACTCTATCGCATATATCACGGGGAGTGTTCTGAGGAGTTGTTTGGTTTAGTCCCGGCAGCTGAATTTCACCACCGGACATCGCGCCAGAACTCCAAATTCCATCCCCATCACCTCGATGTCTGGAAATCCACAACAGTGCGTTTCTTAAGGCATTTCCTGCCTCGCACAATCACTCTGTGGAACCAGCTTTCGCCGGCGACTTTTCCGAACCGATATGACATAAAAACCTTCAAGAAGAGAGCGTACTCTTTCCTCCAAGGCCGGCAACGCACCTGCAAGTCCTCGGATGTTGCAGGTGTCCATGGGCGGTGGTAGTCACTTTCCATCAGGTGAGCCTCCTGCTCGTTTGCCCCCTCTGACATAAAAAAAAAAAAAAAAAGCAAAGCGACAACCTGGTCTCTAAGGCGTTATGTACTTGTACTTGTACATTACCCCACTGATTGGTATTCATTGATCCAATTGATGTTTGGCGATAGAATAATCGACGAGTCGTATTCACCCTGCCACGCACAAATGACCAGCACCGACTACTGTGCCAAATCCCGTACCATTTAAAACAAATACCTTAACTAACTTTAAAAGCATTTTAAATTCTTAATAACATATCGTTACTTCTCTATTACATCACAACTTATAAAACTGTATTAACATTTTATTCATCAATCAGAGAAAATTCTATAAAGAAAAGGTTCTTAAATAAAAACGAAATTCCACTATTGTATTACGCATCACAAAGGGCCTTTCAAAGCGAGATCTTTTCCCAGTTCGTAACAAAGTGTTCTGAATATTTTTTGGTCCCTGCGGTTACAGGTTGCCGTTTGCATGAATTTGGTTAAGTCGCCGAGTCTCGGGGGCGTTAAATTTCATTTTAGAGAAAACTGCTCGAAATCCTTCACAAACAATTTTATAAAGTGCTTCATAGAATATACAAAATAAAGAAATGGATAACATATTCAACGGCTTTTTAACACATGCTTCAACACATGTTTCTGAAATTCCGATTCAATTATTAGGTTTACTGGTCTGACTTAGACTGACTGTGTCATCGGATGCCATCAATCAGCCAAAAGACAATTAAGATTAAAATAAAATTATTCATCTGACTCTGATCACGCTTTCAGAAACTGGAGGCTGAGCGAATGGAAAATGTTCACTTAAGGTGTATGCTTTCTTGAATCGTAAATTACAACAATAATAACAAAATTTTATTTATGCTTCCACCGGTTCGGGATGAAGATTACCGACAAGAAGCTGAAATACATTTTAGTTTTATTAATTTTATAAATCCTTCCTATAGTTCTCGGTAAAGTAATTGCCTCATGATCAAGTGTTTCGTGGTACAAAGTTGCAACATTAGCCTGAACAAACATAATTATGATATACCAGGATCGAAGCAGCGTTTACTAATTTCTAAATGTTTTGTTAAACTGAATAACACGTCCAAGTCTCGCAGGCTTGTGTCTTTGTAAAGATAAATCTTAATCTAAATAAAGTATTTTTACTGCGCCTTCGGGGCATCTAAATATCATATTTTCCTTATACATTTCAGTGCAAAATATTTCATGTATAACTTAATAAATTAAATTATTGTTTTAATTTAACTTATGTCCTCTTATTAAAATGTGTCTATCCACTTTGTTCATCAAGCTAACAATCTGTTATTGCCGTATTTAATAATAATTGACAAAGGGTAGCCTAAGTCACTTCGCTCATTATTATTTGTGCTAAAAAATTTAACAATTTTTACTTCAATGTTACTTCAAGACGCCGTCATTCTTTGTGAGCAGTCTGACAGATTGCGCCTTTAAACAACTTTCAAGAATACTAAACTTAAACGAGATAGAACAAATGAAAAAATATGGGGTTCCGCAAAAATAAAATGATTTTTCAGTTATCGTTCGAATTAATGTTATATTTTATTATTGGCGTTTTATAAATTGTTAAATATTGTCTATACTACTATATAAATCTATTGGTTCTGTCTGTACATTTTTTTCACCTACTTATGTGATAAATAAATGTTTTATGATGCAGTGATTCACATTATACTATTTTTTTCAATTTTATCTGTCTGTCTGTCTGTCTTTATGTCTTCTTATAACTCAAGAACGGCTTGACCAATCTAGCTATATTATAATTAAAATGGCGTTACTAGTTATTTTTATCACTCATATGTATACAGCTTTTCTATCTTTAATTAGCAATGATAATTTTTTTATGAAAAGTTAAATAACTTGCATATTATAACATATATACTTCCTTAAATTTGAAGTACGGCTTTTAAATAAGTGTTGTTGTACTGTTTGTAAAGAAAAACAGGGTTGCCTTTTTCGGTCAATAGTGTAAAAAAATATCACTACTGAAGGTGGATTTTATACTTTCAAAACACCAATTTACACAATTTTATTTTTAAATTAATTCACACCAATCACACTTTTTAAATCACTTTATTAAATCACAATACAATAACACTGTTTTCTTTTACAATTATTAGTCCTTAATTATATCGCGATTACATATTATAAATGTTACGACTAAGTTGCCTTCGGGCAGCGTAACGACAAACTGAACTCGAATTACGTTTGAGACCCTTTTTATACAGTAAATTTTATACATAAAAATGTGGGTACATCACATTTTCTTACAGTTCGGCCGTCCTGCAAATAAACACGACCTCGTGTTTCACAAAAAAAAAAAAAAAAAGTTCCAGTATAATATTCTTGAGGGCAATCTGCAGATGCCAAGGCAATCCGCCGGTAATCAGACGATCAGCTCGCGACCAGGCGATCAGCCCGCGACCAGGCGATCAGCCCGCGACCAGGCGATCAGCCCGCGATCAGGCGTTCTGCCCCACGGCAATCTGGCCGCGACCACGGCAATCTGCCCGCGACCACGGCAATCTGCCCGCGACCACGGCAATCTGGCCGCGACCACGGCAATCTGCCCGCGACCACGGCAATCTGGCCGCGACCACGGCAATCTGCCCCGCCACCGGGCAATCTGCCCGCTCCCGGCAATCTGCCCGCTCCCGGCAATCTGCCCGCTCCCGGCAATCTGCCCTCTCCCGGCAATCTGCCCGCTTCCGGCAATCTGCCCGCTCCCGGCAATCTGCCTGCAACCAGGGCAATCTGCCCGCCACCAGGCAATCTGCCCGTGACCAGGGCAATCTGCCCCACCACCAGGCAATCTGCCCGCACCCGGCAATTCAGCAATCTGCCCGCAACTAGGGAAATCTGCCCGCGGCCAGGCAATCTGCCCTTATAAGGGGCCATTTTGCTCCCGGAAACATGAAAGTGTTAGAAATTGTATTATTGTAAACGACATACATTAATTGCAATATAAAAGTATCAGAACTGTCTCAAAAATAGCATAGATTAAACAACTATAACATAATATTCATAACAAAACATAATGTTTATTAAATTCATCAATACGTTGATTACAATTATTTAAATAAAGCATAGATTACAATTTCATAAATATATATAAATAACAGATTACAGTTAATAATTCTCTGTAACCAAAGTGCATACATAGTAGTACATCTTATTAGAATCATTTATTTTTATAAGAACCTTGTACTAAAATATATTTTATATAATATGTATTTTTATTTTATTTATTTTTTTTTACTTAATGCAGTAAACACAATGGTGTATATATTTATCACATGGTATATAAAATATTAACATAAGGTATATCAAACGATATTATATTCAACCTAATCATCATCTCTATGAGTTTCATTATCCGATTCTGATTGACTTGAACTATTAGACTGATACGAATTATTGTTTTTATCACTATCACTGTCGCCTGAAAGATGATCGAACATTACCCACGGTTGAATTTTATCTACAGCAACAACTGCTCTATAAGTTCCTTTACTTTTTTTTGTGATAGGAGTGTCCTCAATTTCATACCTATCGTGGTCAAATATTTTTGTTATTTTGTAGGGGCCCTGAAACCTAGGTAAAAGTTTTCTACTTTGACCCGTTGACGGTTGGTTACGGTATATACGAACGAGGTCACCAATTTGATACTTTTGGGGTTGCTTTCGATTTTTATCAAACTGCCTTTTTTTGAGATTCCTGAGTTTTAGATATATGATCTACTACATCATTACGAATTAAGTCCCTATCTTCTCCCGCCTGTTCTAGATCTTCATTTATTGTATTATTAATGCGACTATCGGACATACTAACCATTTTGACACCGAATAAAACTTCAGCTGGTGTACGTCCGATTCCCTTATTAAATGTGTTATTTAAGGACCATTGAATTTTAGATATATGGTCATCCCACCTGTTTTCAGGACAATTATTATTTGCAACTGCTAATGATTCTGTTATTGTGCGATTGTATCGTTCAACTTGCCCATTAGCTCTTGGGGTCGAAACTGCATTCATAATATGCTTAATACCTAATTCATTTATGAACTTTTTAAAGGCTAGACTAGTGAAACTGCTACCTCTATCTGATATTAATCTAACTGGGACGCTAAATGTATAAAAAACGTCTTTCAATACCGATATTACGTATTTCGTGTCGGTACCGCGAACAGGCTTTATTATTAGAAATTTGGAAAATGCATCGATTATTACAAGTAAGTACGTATTTTTGTTACGACTACGCACGAAAGGACCTAAGTGGTCCAAATGAATTGTATGAAACGGAATAGGAGTTTTAGGTATCGGATTAAGAAACCCTTCCGGTTTTCCTCCTGGCATTTTATGGTAAGCGCAGTCTAAGCAGGAACGCACATACTTTTGTACAAATTGCCTCATTTTAGGAAACCAGTAGTCATTAGAAATTTTTGCTAAAGCCTTATCTATTCCTAAATGCCCAATGTCGTCATGACACTGTTTTACAATTCGCCATCTTGATGCTTTTGGAACAACCCATTTTAATCCGGAATCTGTCTTTCTGTATAAACGATTATTGATGTAGCGGTAATTATTTTTAATGTCAGTCACTTCATCAGTTTGTTTGTCAGTCAGAATTTCTATAATACGTTTCAATTTTAGATCAGTATTTTGTACCGTAGCTAACCAATCATTACAATTAATTGTTAATACAGTATCTTGCAAGTTTTTATTTTGGTACTCGTTATTAATGGGATTACGACTCAAAGCATCCGCGTGGTTCATTTTATTGCCCGCTCTATACTCAATATGACAATTGAATTCTTGAAGTTGACTCCACCACCTTGCAACACGGGGTATAAGGTCACGTTTTTCGAATGTAGCTCGTAAAGAGTTACAGTCGGTTACTATTTTAAACTCTATTCCAAGTAAATAAACTCTAAAACGTTGTAAGGCACTAATAACGGCTAACGTCTCTAGATCGTAAGATGTAAATCTTTGCTCATCGCAAGAAGTTTGACGACTAAAATAAGCTACAGCACGAAATGGACCCGAATCAGATCGTTGAAGTAAAATAGCTCCAATTCCTATTTTACTTGCATCTGTGTGTACTTCTGTTTCGGCATTGTGATCATACAACGCCATAGTGGGTCTTTGTATTAATTCGGATTTTAATTGAATAAAAGCTTTTTCTTGATCATCAGTCCAAACAAACTTAAAATCCTTTTTAAGAAGTTGAGTGAGGGGTCTAGCGATAATAGAAAAGTTTTTAATGAACCGTCTAAAAAAACTAGCTAATCCTAAAAATTGGCGTACATTATGTTGTGAAGTGGGGCGAGGAAATTGTGACACTGCATTTATTTTCCTTGACCCTGGTTTGATACCATTTTCGGAAAGCTCAAAGCCTAAATAATCTACTGACCTCATAAAAAAGTTACATTTTGATAATTTTAGTGTTAAACCTGAACATTTTAATAGCTCTAAAATTATTGTCAATTTACTTAATCCTTCCTCAACTGTTTTTGATGGGATAATTATATCATCCATATATGCCATGGCCGTACCTGAATCTGATTTACTTAATACTTTATTTATAATTCTTTGGAAGACAGCTGGAGCATTTGCCAAGCCAAAGGGCATACGATTAAATTCATACTGTCCCTCTGGTGTAACAAAAGCCGTTTTATGTTTACTTTCTTCACATATGGGGACTTGGTAGTAACCGGAAGCGAGATCAAGGGTGGTAAAATATTTAAAACCTGACAAATTGTCCAGCTGGTCTTCAATTCGCGGCAAGGGATAATGTTCTTTAATAGTTTTTCTGTTAAGTGCTCTAAAATCTACGCAAAGTCTCTTGTCACCCGTTTTTTTTTTAATAATAATAATTGGACTAGCGAATTGTGAACTGGATTCACGTATGATACCAGCCGACATCATTTCTTCAATCATTTCTCTAACTACTTTTTTTTCTTCAAATGACAATCTATAAGGTCTATACACTATTGGCTTGTCATCGGTCAGTTTAATAGATAATTCTCCTACTTTTGTGCATCCTAATTCTTTTAAACTAAAAGCGAAACAGTCTCTATACTTCTTTAATAAATTTATTAATTTTTCTCGATCCGATTTTTTTATACTATCATCTATTATGACCTGGTTATTGTCAAGAGTATTAGTTACATTATTTAAACTACTATGATTATATTTCGGAAAATCTTGGTCTCTAATTTGGAACACATTAGCAGAAGATATTTTAGATTCAATTTTAAAGGCTCTTGCTATTTTATCTCCTTGTGACAAAATTACTTTCGAATTAGACCTGCCCTTTAAAATGATTTTACTATTACTATCAATAAAATGAAATAATCCTCTTAGAACGACATATTCTTTGCATGGTTCTAATCTAACCCCCCCTTCTATATACAAGTCGCCAGTGTAATTTGGTTCGCAGTAAACGTCAACTATATTAAGTCCATTAATTACTGTTTCAAATTTTAATTTTACATCAAGTTTTTCAATATTTGAATTACAGCTTAGATTAGAAATTACTTTTAAATTTTCATGAGTTTTGATTATAACAATATGAGTTTGCTCTGTATATGAATGACCAATCAAAAGTGGATATCTTGGTAAATATTCATCAGGTACAATGAGTACCTCTGTTATGGCTGAAATGCTATCAACAATAATTTGAACTTCACAACTACCTATTGGTGTAACAGAAGAATTGCCAAAACCTATTAAAGTATCTGTATTACTTTTATTCCAACCACTTAAAATATTTCGTGCTTCAGTTTCACGCAACAATGTTTTACTGCTACCTAGATCAATAAATGATTTCAGTAAAATACCATTAACGTAAGCTTTCTTATAAAACTTTTCATCGTCATTCAAACTATTAATTCTCATAACTGTTTTATCATTATTACTTCCATCTGTTACTGTGTTTGTATTTTGACTAACATTATTCAAACTACTTTCTTTAGTACATTCATTACTTAAATGACCAATAAGTCGGCACTTCATACAACGTTTAATAGGTAAATGACATTTAGAACTATAATGACCGGATTGACCACAATTGTAACAGTGTACGTTAAATCGTTTTTCATTGATTTGTCTTTTTTGAGTATTTATGATATTAAGATTATTAAAAGGTACTTTATCAAAACGTCTGATCATCTTTACATTCATTAGAAAGGATAATAATTTATTAGGGTCTTCATATTGTGCGGCTTCGGCACCCATTCTAACTGTTCTATCATCTATACCAAAAATAATACAGTCTACAGCTTTTCTACCATCAATACCGCAACGATTTAATAAAACACATTTTTCATAGAAATATTCCTCCAAGGAATCACCAAACTTTGCACGTTTCAAAAGCATGTCATTTAATAATTGACCATAATTTTCTTGACAAGGGAATGCATCTAACAGCTTATTTTGCCAATCGGACCAAGAATAAAGTAGTGAAGGTAGACTCTCATACCATCTTTTGGCTAGTCCAGTAAGTCTAGATAAAGCGAAATGTATTGTTTGTCTTTCGGACCAATCGAAAATAGATGCACTCTCATTTACTTTATTTAACCACATAGACATGGTTTGGTTTTTTAATGATGGATCAAATTCAGGTAGTGTATTGACAGTATTTTGAAATCTATCTGTATTATTTTTAGCCATAGCTGTTGATAGTGAATTTATAAAATTTTCAAGGTCAGATTTATTGTTCTTAGCACTTTCACACAAAATATTATTTGAATTGTCCATACCTTGAGCGTTAAGATGATCCATGGATCTGTGATGACTCCCGCGATCGTGATCAAGCAACTGGTTGGTGGAGCTACGCAGCCCCTCTTGATTACGGCTACTGCTACGATCGCGAACGCTGCCTTGACCAGCAATTTGACCTTGGTTATGACTGTAGTCCTGGTCATGGCCATGACTGCGTTCTCGGCGACGGCCACGGCGGTTGCTGCTGCGACTTCGGCTGTAGTCACGTTCATGGCTACGACTACGATAACGTCTTCGATGATGTCTGTTGTCTTGGATGGGTTCACGTAAACGTTTTGTTTTACTGCGCTCAACACCTTTCGAATGTCGTCTTTGGTGACGGTAACTCCTTATTCGGGATGTATCACGAGAGCTGGATGAAACACTAGTGCTCTCAACGTCAGATGTAGTTTTGCGCCGCTTATTACTCTTACGTAAAGATCGATTCTTGGATCGCCTACTCCTTGTTTCCTTAGGCGCGGGTGTAGCACCGGTCATCTTGACACAATGTAATCCCACTTCTGATATTTGTAAAAAAATATCACTACTGAAGGTGGATTTTATACTTTCAAAACACCAATTTACACAATTTTATTTTTAAATTAATTCACACCAATCACACTTTTTAAATCACTTTATTAAATCACAATACAATAACACTGTTTTCTTTTACAATTATTAGTCCTTAATTATATCGCGATTACATATTATAAATGTTACGACTAAGTTGCCTTCGGGCAGCGTAACGACAAACTGAACTCGAATTACGTTTGAGACCCTTTTTTACAGTAAATTTTATACATAAAAATGTGGGTACATCACATTTTCTTACAATAGAAACTTAAAATTTGAAAGAAGAAGAAAAATCATTCCATAACTTAACAAAGATAGACGTCAAAATATTTTAATAAACAGTCTATTATACATATACACAAAGGCATGTAAGCATTGTTATTGTTATTTTTCGGGCTCAGCCCATCGAGGATGTATTGTGTGTGACGTCGAGAGATAATATATTGCTCAGTTTAACCAACACAGCTCTGGTTAAGAGCCGAGCACCCGTCTCGAAGTTTTGAAGGTCCCTGGGCGTGTTTAGAAGAGCTATATATCGTTACTGTACATTACTTGACGTCTCCATATATTGCAATATGACATAAGATTGCGTTTCCGCCTTTCTAAGTTTTATTCACTTATTGCTTTTAGAAGATTATATGATATAGAATTAATGGAATTTTCTTGTATTTAATCAATAGAATTGAATTATCTATTCAATATGTTATTGTTATTGAAAGCGCGTGCCTAATCCTGCACATCACTTTGTTAATAGTTGATATTTAATAATTAAATACATAAATATAGTTTGACGTATTTCGTATATTCAACATATTATTTAACAGTGTCTGACTGGTAATTATCTCGTGTCAATCAACACAAAATGCACGCAAATTATTAAAACTCGCGTATAAATTTGCAAAATTTAACATTTATTGAGTAAATAGTTAATACACCAACCATTTTGTGATTTTATTTTTATAAATAGCTTTCCTGATGAATATAAGCGCACTAGTCCTTAGAGTATGTACCTTGGTGCGGCGATGACATTCGTGAAGCAGAAGATCGTGCTTAGAGCGTTCTATATGTCCAGGCCGATGTCCAGCAGTGGACTGACACTGAAGATGATGATGATGCCCTGATATTAGCCCTGATTGAATTGCAGATAAAGTTAGTTATCAGTCATCAGTTAAGAGAGTTAACGAGTTTAGACGGTTGCACACCTTGGGAATGAAACGATCGCTCCCAGGTCATTTCAAATAAATAAAAATACAAATCTATTATTGTATATTACTTGAAATTGTAAAGGATGATAGATATATTTGTATATATATATTCTCAGGTCTGAGGTGCTTATTTCCCAACCGGTGGTAGGTTTATCGGACAATCAATGAGTAAGTAACACTTCTATATTGATTCAAGATTTATGACATTTAACTAACATGTTTCTTTATAACGCTTTCACATCTTAACTAATGATCTGATAATCATGAAATTTTCAAAGAAAACGAAAATCAAAGGTTACATAACGCGGCAGGCGCTGAATGCGGGCGAAACCTACGGAAACTAATATTTTTGTGTCAGATTTTTATTTTAAAACATTATACAAACGTACACTTACGTTTGACCTTTAAATTTCGCTCACATCACTCATAAAGATTCCATATTCCTAAATATTTAATACCTTTTCTGGTTTTAATTTTTTTATTGTAATTTATAATATCCGACGGAACCCTCAAACCTACAAGGCCGCATAACTTTTATCGAAGTATGACAGGCGTCTAAGTTCTCCGAGTTGGAAATTACTTGCCGACGTTAATGCGGGCCCGAAATAAGCAGCCACTCGCTAAGACATTATTGAAAGTAATTTTATGATGAGAATATTAAGCGAATCAAATATAAATATGGCGGAATAAATTCTATTACGTAAAATAATATCGATAAAGTTAGTACGACGAGAGCGTGAAGCTGAATGTTGAACTTTTACGGAATATTAATGAATTTAACCCTTACTTTGGTTGATTTTGGGATTAGTTTTAATTCATAAGTTACTTAGAAATTAAGAATTCATTTAATGTTTTCAAACTATTTACAGTCCAATCAATCAAAATTTAGCTTACGTTAGTTTTAAGAGTAGGTATCTAAAGAAGTACGAGATTATTTTAATGTTACGTGCCATGTACTTTATTTCTATCTTTTAAGAAACCTCTTGAAAATGCTTTCTAAATTGAATTTAATTTCATGTCGGTAATTGTGGAGGGGACTGACAACGTACAGGAAAATTATTTGGTTTTAGAATAAGCTACAACTTTCGGTTTTACATTAATTATTATTCTTTAGTTTATTCATAAGTATTATACGTACAGAAAATATGATTATTACATGTTTATGTTTTGCTTACTTTTAGATTTCGTATTTGGTGCTTCAAATAGTACTTACCCGTTGGTAGTGTTTTGCTAGGTCGCCTGTGGGAGTCTACTCTTTAGATATATGAATGCAAAACAGTACTACTTAATATTGTCATGTTCCGGTTTGAAGGGTGAATGAGCCAGTGTAACTACATGCACGAGGGACATAACATCTTAGTTCCCATAGATGGTGGCGCATTAGCGATATAAGGTATGGTTAACATTTCTTACAATAACATAAAAATATTACAATATTGTAACATATTAAAATAAATAATAATATTATAATCTTAGTATCAAATTTGAATTAAGATTAATATTGAAATCCAACACGAGAGGCATAAAGTACTTTTAACATTACCCAAGATTACAATTTATCGGAGTCCTTTCATAGCAGAAATATTTAATAAATATTTTTCTCCCTCTACAAGATTCCAGTGACCGAAAAATCTATTTATATCAAGTCTGGGTCTACCAGTTGGTTAAATATAAACAACCTTTCTCAGCCCTTCCTTCGACCTTTTTAAATGTAAATACGACTGAACTTCTTATCACAGGACCCCACGGTTTTACCGTTTCCCAACTCCTGAACTACCTCATTCATTAGCCTGTCGCCCCTCAGATACTTTTAGTTTCAAAGGTAAACAATGTTCTGTGTTATTTGGAGGAGATTATTTGCTTTTCAATAACAAAAGACTAATCTGTTGAATAATAATCTTTTAAAAGGCTTCCACAAAAAGAGTATGTTTTTGTCGCCGATGACTAGAATGTATGTATTTATGAACTTTGAAAACTATGTCTAGAACATTAAATCAAGATTTGTAGCTTTCTGCATTTTTGCTATTGAAATAATTTAGGTTGAAGTATAAAATTAATTGTTAATAAAATAAAATAAAATCATGTCAACTTTTCTTAAACATAAAAGTGGTTCATGTAATCAATTCTTAGATCAGGTAAATAAGGATCTTCAAATTTAAACATTTTAGTTTTGTCTCTAATTGTCAAACAATTTATTCATTGGCTGTATGCTTTATATTATAGCTTTGTAGATAGAAAGATGTATGAGTATAAAACAAAAACTAATTGATTTCGTATTCGAAAACACGAAAATACAAACAAAAAGAATGTTTTGGTTTTAATAGAATATCTTTGTTATTTAACCTTTCTAACGCTAAAAGATTGCATGGTTGGATTATTTTTAACTGCAATGCAACTGGCATTGCATTGCTGTTGCTTATAAAACCGAACGGGTACATTGTTAACGTGGAACCTCAAGTTGCGTGTCCAGCTCGCGTGAAAATACGACAAAGCTGAACAACTGACATGTAAACATTGAAGTATTGTGTTGAAATAATAAGTAATTACGACTTTATATTACACACGAACGTATTTTGAATGTATAATTTATAAAAATGCAGTAAAAACTATTAAAACCGATATTATAAAGCTACTAACTTGATCATGATCAAGTTTGCTAAATTGGTACTGCTAAATGCTGTTAGCTAAATTGGTTGCTAATTGGTTGGTTGGTGGTAAACTTTTTTTTATGTATCTGATATAATTATTCATTAAACAGTAACGGAATTCACTTTTGTATAATTAAATGTATTGTGAAATTTCTCATGATACCAGCAATTTGATACAACAACAGTTCTTTTACTACATCGTGAGATTTCAAAATTATCGTTTGTGGAAAACAATGTTGTATTCACTCACCATTACCTTATGTTAGAATTTCGTAAATGGAAATATTATTACGTGAAAGAAGACTATAATCGGAATAGAATTTCCTCGATATTTTTTCCTACACTATTTGCTAGCAATATCTTTAGTAGTTAAGTCTTTGGCTACTGAACCGGCAGACATCGGAACGAAAGCGCTACAGTTACAACTTAAACTAAATTACAGAAATACTTTGTATACTATTTAAAGGCGCCAATAACTAAAGGCTTTGGTAATATTGTGATTAACTTAATGACTTTAATTAAATGACAATTTACACAGTAGGTACACTCTGCTAATTTATGTAATAATTTAATACCGGTTTTGTGGAAAAATATCCTTTCACTAAGGAAATATGATCAAATGACATCTTATCGACAACCTAATGAAAACTGGTAACTATCACGAATAGACATTGGCCCTTTAAGAAATATAAATCGTTAAACTCTCATGCACCATCAACGGTGGGAACTAATCATAAGATGTTTTGGGTTGATATTATAGAATGTACTTCACCAATATGCACGAAAACCCGTATAACTACTAATACTTGTATGAAACTTGAATCAGGATTTCTTTTATGAAATTTGGCGTGGATATATATTTATGAAGTTCGGTTATATTCCATTTGTTTCATAGACTGAACAATGTCTGCTGAATTATGACGTCAAAATGTTTAATCGTTCGTTAAATAATTTTATCAATGTAAGGATATTATATTTAATTTTAATTAACGTTAAAATTATGAAAGCTTTACGTATCGACCATCCGGGATTCGTTCCGAACGTTGCTTATACTGGGGTCATTATGATGTTGTGGTTTATAAAGCTTACGTATTAATTCATATTTATATTATAATTAATAGGGTTGTGCGTGATCGTTAGAGTTAAGTATCACTCACTCACCAGTAATTTTACCACTATACAGCAATCGTAAAATTTATTAATAAAAAAGTTTATAATATTCATTAGGGAATAAAAAAACCATTAATAAAGTATTTGTTACGTTAGATAAATTGTACCAGTTTGAATGTTGAATGAGCCGATGTTATCACAGGTACAACATCACCTGAAGATGAAGATCACCATTGCTATCACTAGATGTGTTTCGTAGACAACATTTTCCATCAAGTGAGCCTCCGGCTCGTTTGCTCCCTCTAACATAAAAAGACGTATGATTTTATGACATTTTAAGTTCGTAATCTGTGATGAATTTTGTCTTTGCTTTCACAGAATAACGCTACTGAACAAACACATAGATTTATAGTTATGCTTATTATTATACATAGTCAGGAAACCGGCCTGTGCCGGAAGAAGTTCTGAATCATGCATGTTTGTCGGCAGACAGCAGGCTTTGCTTAATCCCGTTGGGATGTTAATTAACTTAATTGAATGTATAACTTTTATGGTTTAAATACTTACATCAATACTGTTTCCCACAGGATTCTTCCAATTTTATTATATTGTAAGTAAATATCATTTATTATTATAGTCCACGGCTCTGAATATATATGAGCTCATATTTGAAAACAGTCGCATTTTTAAGATTTTATCAAGCCTTTTCATAAACGCAAATATTTGTTGCAATTCTAGAAACAGTTGAAGATAAATAGCAAACAGAGGAGGAGATAAAAGTCAATATGAGTATTGAAAATGTGAAACTCTTCGAGCTGCGAGCGCTGTTTTATTTAATGCGAGTTGTTTCACGAGAATTGTCGTTCGCTCGGACGTCGTGTATGGAAATACAATTTTTGAATATTTCAATGCACACCATATTTACTGAACCAAAAACGCCTTATGCAAACATATTTCTCCTACACTGGTGATTCTGGAGCAAGTGCTTTAAAGTAACAAGCAAATCAAAGTTTAGTGTTTTGGGGACTATGGCTTATTGTTTCCTGTTTATAAAGTATAACGTTAAATAAGAAAGGTAACAGACTATTAATGTCAAATTGCTGGGTTCACTTCGTCTAGTCTCTTTGAGATTGTTCACGCTGCTCCATACCGGTTACCTGCCTGACGACAGTTTCTTTACAACATTTTACTTCACCGTACGAGTCGAATTATACTTAAAATTAAGGATTGGACCTGCACCCATCGGCTTAAATCGTGTCCTAGCCATTGTGCCATTGCGGTGACATTTGTGTATATATACGTATACAATCATTGCGATTGTCAAAAAAAATCTCTTATTTTGTTTATTTCTAGTTTTCTATTTAAGTTTGAATGCGTTGTCTTATGCTGAATGTTATCATAATATCCAGTTCCAACAAAACTTATCAAGTTTCCGCAGGGGGCTTGAACAGACAGATGAAAAACATTCTCTGTATTTGAACGTGTCTATGAACGTGTGAAATTTGACGTTGTCTGCAATTAATCTTTTAAAATATTTCATGTTCAGAAGCGGCCCTTTATCGGTTCAATACAATATAGAAGGGTCTCTTTTGAAATTTATTTTTAGACTAAGATGAAAACTTGCTTGAAAACATTTCGTTATTTGTATTTCTAAAAACGCTTAGAAGTTATTCCAGGCTAAGAAATTATACAAATAAAAGTATGTCGGATCGACAGTAGGAGTTTGATCGATGGTCTCCATGATGATGTAGACATGACGCGGGCAGCTAGTTGGGTTAGTTGACCTTACTTAAAAACTTTGCTGCTGCTGTTTAGTTGAACACTGATAGACTCCATAAGTGTAATCTTAAAAAAAAATTCAGTGCAATATGACGTGCTCGACTTAGTTTTTTGGTTTATGCGATTGAAGAAAGAAGTCATTTCAAGAAGAAGTCAAACAACATTTATGAGTAGGACCGTAAGCGTTTGCGTCCTGTCCCGCCTGGCGTACCTTCATCAGTTTCGCACTTTTTTGGGACGCAGTTTTTGAGCGTTGATGTCAATGCTATGGTCACGCTATTCTTATATATACAGTATTGTGCTTTGGCGCTGTCGTACCTGCAAGCCGCGCGGTACGTAAACACTCGTAGGGCCTACAGTATTTTAATTTCATCTATCTATCATCTTGTGTTTGTTTCTATTTTTGCGATTGTAAATATTACATTGAATGAAATACGATGCGAATGGTTGTAATGTAGGCATAACTCGTGATTTCCGGGGTCCCAGGTTCAAGCACAGGGTCGCTCTGATTTAAGTTAATGTGTCGAAAATTTAATATCGAATATCGAAAATAACAGTCGTCCTTTGTTTATACTCCCATACTTCGGATCTAAAACCGTGAGCGTACTACAACATTTCCTAGTAATGTTGATGACTTCCGCTGATAATGGCTACCGTGACCGGAAATATCATGACGAGATTTTGATCAAATGTAGCAGTAAACTAACAAAAAGCCCATTTCAAGGGCACTTTTATTTACTAATGTTTATTCTGTCTTAAATAATGTTTTGTCTCTAGACTATAAATATAGCTCACTTATTAAGATATTTGATCTGTTTTTTCAACTTCGTTTGTAAAGCTTCACGGTTGGATTACAAATTATTTTGATAAGAGGTCGGGTTACACCTTTCGAGCTTGCTTTCGCGGCTTCGGATATCAAATCAAATTAAGAGACTTTATTGAACATTACACTTACATATTGATAGTCAAATTAGAAACTACCCCCCGGTTCGGAAAAATACCCTGACCTGAGACCGGCGAAAGAAAATTTCGATGCTAATTTTCATAAGTGACTTGAAGTACAAATACGTACCAGTCTCAGTCGTATTATAATATGTGTATACTATACGACAGTCCAATAAGACGTACATTTTTTATTTTTTTTAATAAAAATCGATTCCTGCTATTCAAACGTTGTTCCCTGCAGATTCGATGCTGACTTAAACTGCAAAAATATATCAAGCGATTTCACAGTCCGGCCAAGTCACGACGTTTCGACGACCCTTAAGACGTTCATCTCTCAAAGCTCTCAAGTAGACTCGACATTTTTCGTCTGTGTCTTACGTAAAAAAACAACTAATTTTATCCTAATGGGTATTACCTTACTTTTTTGACAATCTTTATGCGTTTGTGGCTATTGTTAATTTGTTTTTAGAGCTTTTGTTTTGAAACACTTTTTGTTTATTAATCAGACAATTACCAATCACTTGGTGGAAGGGCTTTGTGCAACTTCACCTGGGTACCACAAACTCATCAGATATTCTGCCGCCAAACAGCGGTACTTGTTATTGTTGTGCTCCGGTTTGATGGGTGAGTGAGGCAGTTTAATTACAGTTACAAGGGACATAACATCTTTGTTCCCAAGGTTGGTGGCGCATTGGCGATGTAAGCGATGGTTAACATTTCTTACAATGCTATTGTCTATTGGCGTTGGTGACCACTTACCATCCGGTGGCCCATATGTTCGTCCGCCTTCCTATAGAAAAAAAAATCATGATTTAATTTATATTTACCCGTAGATGCAAAACGCAAGATGTAGATGTCGATGTCCTTATTTAGCTGATACTAATCACATGGTTGCCTCTCGCCTTAAAATATTCCAAACGAAAATTAAATAGCAATTTCAAATGACCAGTAACACTTAGTAAACAGTTTGCAATCAGTCGACATAAACATAACCGAGCCTATAGTTAAGGCCGTGAATACAACGCAAAATACCAAATAACCGCGCTATTCCATTACAGTATGAACAACTAATTTGTGCTAGTAAATTGCTTCATTCATTTTAATGTGGATATCATGAAATTAATTGTTTATTACTAGAGAATCAACATCATAGAGGCACGGTGTGGTGTTTCGACCAATGTACTTTCATTATATTACTAAATAAATTATTTGTTACTTTCAAAAATTAAATACATGAAACAACGATATCGAACAAATACAATGACGATGACGTCGACTGCCTCGTTGGTCTAGTGGCTTGATATAAGGCTGCAGACTCGATAGTCCTGGGTTCAATTCCCAGGTCGGGCCAATAAATAGTTATTGCGGCTATCTGTCAGAAAATTCTCAGTAGCAGCCTGGAGTCTGGAAGTTGGAAGTGTGTACACTCCCGTGCCTCGGAAAGCACGTTAAGCCGTTGGTCCTGCGCCTGAACTCTTTCCGGTCGTGTCGGATTGCCGTCCCATCGGTTAATGAGAGCTAAAGAAAAGAGAGTGCACCTGTGTTTGCGCCCACATTTGTGCACTATAATATCTCCTGCGCAGTTGGCTAATCTCTCTTGGGATTGGCCGCCGTGGCCGAAATCGGTCTGGAGGACCTTATACAATGACGATGAAGTATGTTAATTAAATATAATTATCATGTCACATAGTTTCACGGTTGTTCGAAAAAATACTTATTGTATTACAATAATTTAAAAAACAAAACTACTTTCTCAAATACCCAGCGATAAATATGCATCCAAATCAAATCAGCGATTACTACAATATGCATTCAAAGTAATTACATACACGATTGTGGTTTATCCGTACTATACTCATATTGTTTATGAATATATCAATAAAATCATACCGAGTGCGTGCTTCTAATTATTTATTGCTTTGATAATTATGAATGAAAGTTTAACGTGGGCGTTGTCAAAAGACAAATGGCTATACCTTCTGTCACGAGCAACTGTGCTTACGGAATCCGTATGAGCCGGACGGAGACAAAACGGTTCTTGGAGTTCAATTCATGATACGTTAACCCCTCGTGTGTATTACTTGTTTTTAGGGTTCCGTCCCCAAAGTGTAAATAGGGTCCCGCCATATTACTAAGACTCCACTGTCCGCCCGTCCGTCCGTTTGTCCGTCTGTCATCAGGCCGTGACACCGTGTTAGACAGTTGAAATTTTTACAGATGATGTATTTTTGTTGCCGCTATAATAAAAAATACTAAAAACAGAGTAAAATAAATATTTAAGTGGAGCTCCCATACAACAGACGTTTTTTTTGCCGTTTTTATAGATGGTAAGGAACCCTTCGTGTTTTTGTCGCCGGTTTTTATTTGTAGGGCACTTATAATTTGTTATCATTCTCACAAAAAAATTAAGGATAAAATGTATTATTCATATTAATTATACCGTCAAAAAATTTGTTTGTTTTATTTCATAGGAAGGTGGACGAGCATATGGGCCACCTAATGGTAAGTGGTCACCAACGTCCATAGACAATGGCAATGTAAGAGTTGTTAACCATCTCTTACATCGCCAATGCGCCACCAACCTCGGGAACTAAGATGTTATGTCCCTTGTGCCTGTAATTACATTCTCGGCTGCCCAGAATTAGGGATTGTCGGGAGTACAATCCCTAATTCTGGAAAATACGTAAAGTCGTTCTGCGCCTTATCTTTCTCTCTCCGGTTATGAGGGAAAATTGAGGATGCACCTGTATTTACGCATACGCTTATATTACTTGTATGCGATACCATTTTGTCTTCCTTGAAATCTCAAGACTAATTATTTACCTTAGCTGACCGGTAGAAATTTCGACTTTATTTTTATATCAGTAGTTTGTCATATTAATATTTCTGATGACAACATAAGTTTTCATTTTCATTAATATACACAAACACACACACCCACACACACAAACACACACACACACACATACACACGCACACAATTTTTCGTAACATAGTACTAATATTCTATATCTAATCCTTATATTATTTTCAGATCCCAGTAGCGGTAAATAGTAATAACAATTTTCCAATTGAATGTGCACTTTGCAGTATAATATAATTGAACATACTTAAATATGTATTTCTTTATATAACAATCCTTATAAAGTCGACGGATCAGCAATTAGAGGTAGGGTAAGTTGTGCGTTAATTATAATCCAACTAAAATCTAATAAATCCTTGAAAACGCCAACAATAAATTGGGAACCATTTAATTAATTGAGATATTCATTTAGCGAAGCGTCTTAATTGTCATTATCTCTACTTATAACGTTATAGAAGGTTATTTTTTAATTAAAGTTTCGTTTTGTCGTTTAATTATTATTTTTTAAATAAAATGGTTCAGTGGACTGAAAAATGGCCCATCTGATAGTATGTGTCCACCTTAGATATTGGTGTTGTAAGAAATTTTAGTAGTAACAAGTTTTCCTTACATAGTTAAAGCGGTACCAATCCTCCGAACTAAGATGTGTCTAACGCCTATAGTTACACTGGCTCACTTAAACAAGAGAGGAGAGAGAGGCAGGAAATGCCTTAAGAAACGCACTGTTGTGGATTTCCAGCCATCGAGGTGGTGGGGATGGAATTTGGAGTTCTGGCGCGATGTCCGGTGGTGACCTTTAAACAAGAGCACAACACTACTAATGTTACTGTTTGATTGTAAAATATACAATACTACATAAACCTGCAAGCACCTTCAAGAAAAGAGACACATTCCTAAGAGACCAGCAACGCATCTGCAAGTCCTCCACTGCAAGTCAGGCCAATACAATTTTATTGAGATTTTCTGTCGAAATTTTTTTGTAGCAGCCTGGAATCTCGAATTTGAAAGTATATACATTCCCGTGCATTGGAGAGCACGTAAAGCCGTTGGTCCTGCACCTGAACTCTTTCCGGTCGTGTCGGATTGCCGTCCGATCGGGTTACGAGAGTTGGGGAATAGAGAGTGCACCAGTGTTTGCGCACACAATTTTCAAACTCAGTATCGATCATCCGGATTTAAAACCGTAATGTAATTTTAATCCGCATAGTTTGTTCTTCAACATAAGATCCCAAATATTTAATTACAAAATTATATAATCGTATGTTGCATAATTAATTGAATCCCACTAATGTAACTCAGTCATATATGTTGAAAAACATTTACTCTTTGATATATTAAATCCCTGAACATAATATTATTATCTTTATTCACCACTTTTGTGCCATAAATCCCTTTGTAGGTATATTTTCAAGTAAAAATGTTCTTATAAGTATGAATATTTTACAAATAAGGACTTAATTATCTTAAGTCTGATGTCATTAAAACGTTTTCATAATTATCTTAAGAAACTCATATAATAACTTAATATTATCATCACAAACAAATATGTGTTGGGGTGTTGACGAGCTGGTTGGCGTGCTTTTTGAGACACTTTCCTTACACGCCGCAGGTCGTGGGTTCGATTCCCACCCAGGTCATATATTTGTGTGCATGAACATGTCTATTGTGTCTGTCCTGAATCTGGGTGTAATTATCTATATAAGTATGTTTTTCTAAAAAAAAGTAGTATATGTAATATATAAGTTGTCTGGTTTCCATAGTACAAGCTCTGCTAAGTTTGGGATCAGATGGCCGTGTGTGAATAATGTCCCAAGATTTATTTATTTATTATATTATCAAACCCATAGTGTCTCGTTTTGTAACTACATAATTATAATAAAATAAAGTCACCCCGCTCCGTCTGTCTGTCTGAACGCGATCAATTCAAACACTACCGAATGGATTTTCATACGGTTTTCATCAATAGAGGGGTTGATTCATCATGAAGGTATAATTATTATTAATGTTTAATTGACTGATAAGTGAGAATGACTGTTGGCGATGTCGATAGGGAGCATTACTGGCGTGCGCGACGTAAGCCAATACTGTTATATATTTTACGATATAAATGTTTTGTATAGACCCTTATAAAACCCGTGCGTACTCAGGATATAAGTATTATTAGGTCCACCAGACCGATTTCGGCCACGGATATAAGTGTCATAATATTTACTCAATTTATGGAGTCAGTGAAATTAAACTAAACAAGAAACCTCTAGAATATTATGCAATAACATAATAGTAATTTTTACAACTTCTAATGTATTATTTGAGGATTTTTGTGTACTGTTAACGTTACTGTACTCAATTTCGTTGACTGAGAATGCTTTTAGCATTACACCCGCCTTTTGTACAATATATATAATATGTTGTATTGCAAATCCAGAAATACAACTTGTTCTTACTGACTTAATGTATGTAATCACTTCTGATTCTTCGTGATAAAATTATATTGACATAAGTACTATTATAGACTACATGCATTATTTTGTAACGCGCAACAATTACAGTCGATTTCACGTCAGTTTTTTAAGACACTGTCTATTACTCGACTGGGGACATCTTTTGTTCTCTTAAATCCTTTTGGACTTTGATAAATTATTTCCGAGGCATTGTGTTACTCAAATTGTGTTATGAACTTAAAGGGGAAGGAATCGATACGGAATCTGATAAGGTTGAAGAGATTAAAACGTTGCAACTCATCGAGGGAAACTGGGCCGCGCACTCGTTTGCGATGAGACGGCTGTAAAAAGCTTAATAGCTTTTACAAACTATTAGCGCTAAAGTAAATATAATATGCATACGAAAAGATTTTAGGAAGACGATATAGCGCAGTGGTTGAAACATGCTCATTTTAATCGGAATATCGGAGTTCACACCTGGGCACATATCTTCATTTTTGTTTATAATAAACCTTGTGCTTGGCCGTGAAGAAAAACACTGGGAAGAAATTTACATACATACTTTGTCTAACCTTTAGCCAGTCATTATCCACTCCTGGACAAAGACCTCTACCGTGGGCCGCCAAATCACCTTCTTGTCCGCTTTCCGCAGGCACTCAGAAATCTGCAATGTGACGTGGTGGAATAAACTACAAAGCTCTTGAAGTCACCAGATCTTTTTTTAATTAAAAAAAGATCGTTTTAATTATAGTACATCCATGACATAAATATAAGGCAACATTTTTCGAAACAAGGAGTTTATTGAAATAAAAGTTGATACGAATACATTTCATTTCGGTAAAATATTTCGAGAAACAAGTTATGTTTGTGACGGAATTTTGAATAGACATCAGTTTGTATCGAGGAGCGACCCTTCACCGCAGGTATACACCCATATCATTACGTGAGGACCTGATACCGACCCTTAAAACCCTAATCTACATAGGAACGGATCCCGAGCTACGAGTCCGGGGATCCTCGATGTCAATTGAAATGAAGGTTAAATTCAATTCGGTGAAGATGGAACACTTTTCATTTAATTAATTAAATATGTCCTATTTTTTTTAATAACGTTATTAATTAGCCATCTTCTTACAAGATGCCGACAGTTTTAATACATCATAGTCCCCAAGTTACGGCTCACATATGAGACACGAACGTTTAAGTACGCCATTAGTGTTGTTGTCCATGTTGTGTCCAACATAAACTTATTTTTATTTCCATATGACACAATATGTATATGTTTAACATTATAAGCTAGCAGCCTTGGTCATTAATTAAAATGTAAATAAAAAAACCTTAAAAGTAGCAACTTTTTACGTGAGTGAGCGCTATTTGCCATTGGCAAACGCAATTAAGGCTCTGTTGAATTCGTTAGCGATAATATATTAAACGAAATGTCGTCCTGGACTTCGCTGGACTTTTTCTTGACCAAGTATAACGTAACCATGTGCGACGGGATATTCATATAATTAAAACGTCAAAAGTGAAACCGCAACATGAGATAGCAATATTTCTCTCAGCTTTAGCCACTTTTACGTGAATGTCGAGATTTCATTACTGATAGAACGTTTTAGATTTCTATAACAGTAAGATATTATGTGGTTTTTTTGGTATAACTTTCCCTATTCAAAAATTCATAGGTTAGTTAAAACGATAATGAACGCCTTTGTCAAAATATTATACATATAGCTTGGGTGCTTAAAAAAAATGAAAGATAATAATCTTCTATCTTGATTGGATTGATCTTGGTGATACGAAGACTAAACTGGGCTTGAAGAAAAAATAACAAGACCGCTCACACTATGTTGTAGTAAGACTTGTATAATAATAAAAATATCGATTGTTCATTGATCATACTTTCTTGCGATATGAATA
This sequence comes from Nymphalis c-album, assembly GCA_963151315.1. Taxonomy (NCBI): domain Eukaryota; kingdom Metazoa; phylum Arthropoda; class Insecta; order Lepidoptera; family Nymphalidae; genus Nymphalis; species Nymphalis c-album. The sequence continues at coordinate 14,241,686 of OY720590.1, read as the reverse complement.
AAAAATGTGTATAAGTGTATATTTCTTGCTTGAATCAAGATGACTCAATAGGTCATGGATGGTCAGGCCAATGTTTTCGCGGTTTTTTATAAGTTTTATATATTTTAGAACCACCAATCCAATTAGCTTCTTAAAATAATATTGTCTATATCTATTCAGGTACCGTTACAGTTACTATACAGGTAAATAGTTATCAAAATGAATACACAAAAAATGCCGATAATAATAAGAATAATATACATATTAGTATTTATTAATTATAAAATTTGATGATCATTTTACTTCTTAATAGTGTCCGTGTAGTGTAAGTGTAAGTTTTAAGCTTTTGTTTTTTTGTAGTTGTATTGTAAACGAGCAAAGTATTCTCCTATAATTTGTAGTATTCTTATATCTCCTATCTCTTATATCTCCCATAGTATGTAGTTTATCTTAATATTTATAAGTTACGTTATAATTGTTAAAACCTATAAATAACTGTTGTCGATCCGTTTAAAATAAATAATTACATAATATGAAGCTGATTAAGATGCAAAATTATAATAAACTTAAAATTGTATTCAGTTCATCCTGAGATGAAGACAACATTGTATTAATATAGCTGTTGACAGCTGGTTGACACAGATACGATACGAGTCAATATTCGCGTTGATTGCCATAATATCGTGATTGCAGGGCTATTGGCACTGCGTAGTAACAATGATGGACGTCGGAACTTAATTAATTTATGTTGTTAACTAATTTTGATCACAGCGCCCGCTGAAGATCATACCTGTCCGTGTAAAATACATTTTGCACAATATTTTTGCTGATACTCAAGGTATTATTAGTAAGTCCGTATTAGTAGTAGGCGTCTGTAGCCCGAAAATGTCCCACTGGGTAAAGTAGAGCTTTCCCACTAAGGAGGTTACGGATATACGAGTGTGATTCCGTCTGACATACTGGTTTCGTTATTAATTCAAAATATTGCTCGTTAAATATTGGAAAAAAAATCGAATTTAATTGAAACTCAAACCGAAAGATAAATAAAGTCCACTTTTAAGTATATTTACGATGGGTTCGACATGCCGCAAGGATAAAAAACCTTTAATGAAATAGATTTGAAAAAAATAATAATTTAATTGTCGACGTGAGAAATAATCACTTGTAAGCTAAAACTCAAAAGGTCTGAGTTTTATCCAAGTAAAATGGGTAGACAGAAATTAAAATCGCCAGTATAACCATACGGAAGGTAGGTATGAATGTGGCAGTCACGTGATTGCTTCCGAATGTTTTATGTTCTCGGCCGAGAAATAAGTTCATGTATTCACGTAAAGGCTTAGTTTTGTGTATAGCGTGAACCGATTTAGTTAAACAATGTTTGACACGAAGACAGCACCACACAACGCTATAAACGGAAGGATAAATTCCTCTATTATGTCGCGACAACTTTGGCAAATGTTACGAATTCTGTATACAACTATTAGCAACTACTACTACACGCAACTGCAGACCCATTTGAGGAGGCACCGCTCACATTCTTTCCAGTTATTATACCAAATACCAGGTTGTATTAAGCTGTCACAATAAAAATGGTGACCGAGATAATATAATTTATTATCCCATGGTTATTAATTTTAGTATGTTATATATGTTGGTAATAGTGGCAAGTAATACTGTATAAGATTTTATTTGTCTATAAACAAATATTCTGAGGATACAACCACCGTTTACCATTTTGATGGACAACTGAATTTTGCAATATTTTACAAAAATGTACTAATGTTAAAATATAAATAACCCGTCAATGACCACTGCTATAACTCCTGTTTACCTGACATAAACGATTGGATCGTATTCACGTATCATGTTTCTAGCATATGTTTGCAAGCTTTGAGTGTATTATAACAACGAACATTAACCAGAATTATAAAAAACAAATCAAGCCAATGATAACAGAAGTGATTTTTGTATAAATCTGAGTGTTTTATGTTATAATGGTAGTTCGTGGTTGAATGTAATGAGATGATAATCGTGATTCTTTTGCAGCCAATCGTCGCGTGATGGCGCATGGAGTGCGCGCGGACGGCGTGGTGCGCGACGCTGGCGCTGGCCGTGCTGGCGGCGGCGGGCCCGCGCTACAGCTCGCGCATCGTACACACGCATGCTGGTGAGCTGATCACATAACAAACTTTTATCGTAATATACTTCAAGTAACATAATAATGCAGATATAAATAAAATGGAATGATCCAATTCGACAGTGTTTGACTCAGATATAAACTATGTTCAAGGCATGCCAAAACAACATTGCTTACGTCAGCGTGTTAATACAACTTAATACTAAAGGGTTAGTTAAATACGCAATCGAACCAATTCCACGTGACGGCAGTGCCCTTTAGTAAGAATTCGTTTCGTATACCACTTGTGAAGTTTTATCAATCGCCTGACAGACTATCGCTGTTTTTATTGTCAATGTCGTAAAACATTGAAAATCGAAACTTTACAATTTTAAGATTTTGCATCATGTAAAAAATGTATTTTAATTTCGAATTCGATCTTAAAATTTAACTGCTATCGTTTTCAAAGAAGATTAATAATATTATTCAAAAAGTATAATTTAATCTATGGACCCTCAATACTTCAATTAAATAATTTTGTGTACTTCGTAAATATTTAAACTATTCAGAAATATTAATTGAATTGTTTCTGAAGTCAATGATCATTAGAGTTGTTGTTTTTAGACAAACCAATATTACTTTGGACAAAGGAAAGTCCCGAAACCTCTTAGATCTGCTTCGTCTGGGTAATATCGATTATCCAGTGTTTACCAAATTAATCTAGTTTCAAAAATAACTGAATGTAAATATCGTTTTATTGTACGAAACATTTCAATAGTTACATTAGTATATATAATAGTAATAGGATTTTAAATGACTATTTCATAAATGATCTCGTGACCACGGAAGGTCCGTCGTTGGCAATACAAAAGTTATGATGGCGGTTAAAACCGAAACACAATATAATATAGGCAAGCGCGTTCCACCTTAGGCTGTATCATCACTCCCATCAGGTGTGATAACAATCAAGCGCTTGCTTATATATTTAAAAAATATATATATATATAAAGTAGTTGTCACGTATTATCACTAAAACTTAGTCTTTATCATACATTAAGGATGGCATAATATTAGAAAAGCTAATGCAATAGATGTTTGCATTTGTTATCCTACTGATTTCTACTCTAACTATTATTCTAGTAGTCAATCCTGGCTAATTAAAACATGGCAGGGCAACAAGACCTTTAATTAAGCAAATGATTATTGTTTTGAAATAAAACTAAGACATTCAATTAATAATCCACTCATCATGAGCAAGCAGGTGTCATATGCATTTAGTGTTTAAGTTTGTGATGCCCTGGATCAGGTCCCGGTTTAGCTTAATCCCGGAACAATTCAATCAGACGGAGATCTCGGGGTTGAGTCCCGGAATATTGTGGGTGAATGACGTAATTTCGTTTTATATAACAAAGGGCGAGGGCGCCGGGTCAAATTAATAATTGCTCAGGTACGTTGTGACCGCGTAATTGGGTGGCGTGTGGGGTCTGATTCAACCCGTCTATAGAATCTTGCCAGGTTTGAAATTGCTTTTTTTTAATTAATAATATTCAATTACGAGAGATTCGGTTCGTTTTGTTTAGCCTTTTGTCAGTCCTAATTTGATTTTGCTCACTCAATTTTTGGTGGAACGTTTGATTGCTCCAAATTCAAAGCTTATTTTTAAGACAAATATTGACGTGTTTATTATCCACCAGCGAGTTCAATTCGGTTTGTTATGTAAGTCCCTCCCAAATACCTCAAAATCTGTCATTTTAATGTACATAACGCTTATTTGGATTAACCATATAGAATATTTAAATTGTTAGATAGCAGCTGTAGTCTTAACTTACCAACAGGTAACTCGTTTTTGCCTAATCACCTGTCTTCCAATTATAAGTCTATTTGACTTATTTCATTTAGCCAGTTTTTAATACATAGTTAATTAACTTATGGCGTTTGACTTTAAAATAACCTGTTATATTTATTTATATTGATTTATTATGTTGTCTTAAAAAATATTTAGTTGTAAATAATTCTAAGAGTAAAATTAGAAGTTATCCGAAGTCACGGCTTAAATATTCAGTCCCTTCCATGCCATCAGTTCTTCATCAAACGACTATTGAGAGGGTGCGAAGTTTGCGGTTCAATTTAACCAACGAAGTATAAGTATGTAGCTTCGGACGTTGAACTTTCAGCTGTACCTCGTTCAACGCTCGAACCCCGCTCTTCAAATGTTGCCTCATTTAGTTTCGGTACTAACCGCAACTGCATGCCCTAAATGAAGTTATAATTAAACTTTGAAATATGTTGCGTAACAAATTTACTTCACTTTAGAATATATTTTAGTCAGTAACTCAGGTCCTTTGTTCATTGTTGAATTTGTGTACAAACTTACATAATTTGAAGAATCATTTTGCATGTTTATAGCTCTTTATTTATTCAGACTACGTGTTACTTTTATTTTATTAGGAGCAATCAGAGGCATCATAGTGGAACCTGCATCGCGTCGTTTGGAACCCGTGGAAGTATTCCGCGGAGTTCCGTACGGAGCACGGCCGGCTCGCCTGGGACCGCCTCCTCCACCACCATCTTGGTCAGGCACGCGCCTCGCCGACACCTTCGCGCCAGTCTGCCCGCAGCGCTATCCCGACATATCGAACAAGTAACTCTTTTAAATTTTGCTCACGCTTTACTAGTGATCTACATTTACTTTTCTGAACTTACTCTACTATATACAAGTGTAATTATTCTAAGCAAACATTTATATCATAAGTCATTAACTTTTGGCCGTGCTATTGTTTTTATGGGTATTATTTACCTCAGTTTCACATACACGCGTGAAGTATTGTGTGATATTAATAAACATTAAAATTCCATTGAATTTTCATATCATAGCCTATAAAACTTTGTCTCTGTATTCAAATAACAACTTTTATGTAACTCCTAACGCAAAAATAACACCAATATATTTGGAATTTACGACGCTTAAGCGATGATTCCAACATGAGTCGACTTTGCAGAATGGGCTTTTAGCACTTTTTGGCAGTAAGGCATCATATATTCCAATTAATAAAGTTAAATTACATACTAAAATTAAACTCTATTTTAATATTATGAATAATTAACAAATTATTGGTTAAAAAAGCGTGTCGCTTGACTCGTTGCATGAAAAGTTTAATTATAACACATTCGTTTTGATTGACGTTGAAATTCAACATAAAACTTCGATAATAATTCAAACTGACAAAATATAATATTATATCAAATTGGGTAGTTACACAAATGACCTTAAACAGCTGTCGACCAATCAAGTGATAACCGTAATAAGAATGATTGTAGATAAATTGGCTTTGTTTGTTTACATATTTTTGCACTGTAATATTTCTGCTGGCTGGTTTACTAGGTTAGCCGCTTTGTCTAAACTACGATAGAGACATTATTATTCATTATATAATAAAACTGAATAATCCTCCAGATGAAACTCACCATCAAGTGTAACCTACCTGTATTTGGCCTAATAGGCCTGTGTAATTATAGCCACGACGGACATAACATCTTAATTTCCAAGCTTGGAGTGTGAAATTATTACTATCTCGAAGAATTCCAGTGTCTACACTATTCCAATCGATGAAGGAGTAAACGAACTTTTGATTTGACAATGACATTCAAAAAAAGTCACTCATTCGTAATATATATCACATATTATTCAAAACTCGACCGATGCTATCGCTTCGAATTAAGTTGCTTATTTGTCTTTACTCCTTCTGTGGTTTGGAAGCTATTTGCAGTCACTTATACTGTGTACAATAAAAAATATTTTCTCTAGGAGTGCAGCACTACTAAAGATGCCGCTTGGTCTTTACAACGAACTGAAAGTGACGATTCCATTGCTCGCCAACCAGAGCGAAGATTGCCTCTATCTCAATATTTACGTTCCCGGTAGCGGTAAGTTATCATTTTGTATGTATACCGCTACTGTTATTATTTTAATTAATAATAATTACCTTGTGCCTTCCACGCTACTTACTGCTAAGACTACTATGCTAAAAAGCAATTTGGCAACAGCTGCACCAAGCTTGAATTCGATTAGCTGAATGGTGCAAGAGCGTATAAAATACGCACAAAATGAAATCGTTTATTCAGGAGGAATAGAAAAAATATCTTGTTTAGAGACCAATTTCTACAATTATTAATTATATAATGATCTTTACTTTTGATCAGGAATGTTATTTAAGCAACGTATGATGTACAAATAGGTCATGAACCTGTTTTACTGGCACCAGTACCGCTATAAGGCGAGTATTTTCGGTACGGTCCGTCACGACTGCAATCTAACCCACGCGCAACTATATATTCATGCAGGTGCGCGAGGCGTGGAAGCGCCTTACGCGGTGGTGGTGTGGCTGGGCGCAGCGCACGAGTGGGGCTCGGGCAACGCGCTTGACGGCGCCGTGCTCGCCGCGCGTGCTCACTTACTTGTCGTCACGGTTAACTATAGAATAGGATTATTAGGTTAGTAATAGATCACGGGGTGGTAAGGCTTTGTGCTACCCCGTCTAGAATGAGTGAGGAGTGAGTGAGCCAGTACAGAACAATGCACATAACATTTAAGTTCACAAGTTTGTTGGGTGGCGATGTAATAAATGTTTTTCTACAGCGCCGATGTATAGGCGTTAGTGACCACTGATCGTTGCACTTACGTATATATTATAAAGTACATTCTGGATTGATCTCGTATAATAATGTATTTTTTTGGCTTTATTGTTATTATTGTTAATAAATGTAGTCTAATTTAAATCACGTTTTTACTCATATTTTTTATGGAAATACATAACGACATTTAATCGTCTCAGGTATGCTGAATGATAATTGAAAAGTCTTGCCTAGCCTTGTTTTTCAGTCTCTACATAAATTAAGAACATGACAACTCAGTGGGGGTGGGGAGTCAGCGATTAATTCGCTCTAGCTAAGCCAGCTCGTTTTAATTTGTTTATATTGATATATTATAACTATTTCTTTAGGTTATTTAACAACAGGCGCTTCTGATGAAGTGTCGATGTCTGGCGGTGCTGCTCCCTTAGACGTCGCAGCAGCACTAACATGGGTCAAAAAGAATATTGCAGCATTTGGTGGGGACCCAAGAAGACTGACCCTTGCCGGACACTCTGCTGGAGCTGCATTAGCTAATGTCATGTTGATGCTCCCTTTAAGTAAAGGTAAAGTACAGAATATTAATTGAACTTATTGACAAAAGGCGAAATGGTTCAGTGGTTTGAACACATAAAACGGCTTAACAACATGAAAAAATGACACATTACGCAATTTTGGATCTGTTACTATTAACTCCTACCTCATGGAAAAAATTGTCTATTGATTAATCGATTAATATACCGTTTTTGATCCGCTGGTCAAAGAGAGATTTAATCTTAACGCTCATTGATCGCCAATTGCGTCCTCGATTACTACCGACCAATGCACAGTCAGATTGAAGCCAGATTAGTTAATTTGGCTTTGATTAGTGTTTCAGAAACTTGATTCAAGTCTCACTTCATCTCATGAATGATTAACAGAGGCGACAAATTTAATTAAGCTTATGTAGTACAATCGTAAATTACACCGTATACTTAAGTAAGTTCATTTGATTATGTTATCATTACCCAGGTCTTATATCACGCGTGCTGCTGTTGAGTGGTTCAGCACTAAGTCCATCAGCACTGGCGCCTGAGCCGGCATTAGCACGAGAGCATACTGCGCAAGCGCTACGGTGTGCTCGAGATTCAAACAGTGGGGAACATTGGTAAAGAGTTCTTATCACGTTCATTTAGATATTGGTACATAATACACAATGACGTAATTAATAAATTTGAAGCTCAAATATAAAAATACGTATATAACCACAAATAAATACTTTATTAGGTTAGCTGCGTGTATTCGTGCTCGTCCGCTGGCTGTACTACTAGCGGTTGAAGCTCCGCGCGCCAGGTTCCTAGCCGGCTGGGCCCCATCGGTACCCACCAGGGACTCCCAGGCCCAAGCTCCGACCAAAGCACTACATGCAAGTGAAATATTTCTAGACTGCGCTTTAGCGGTCGTCGTGACGACTACTGAAAGCTACCAGTATTTCAGCGAGGACGACGTCCGACATGGCTTTGAAGAAGAACACCGGTGAGTCAACATATTTTTTTAATGGACCTTTTGTCGAGTGACACAGGGTTTAATTCGATTGAACGAAAAAAATACAGGAAATGAAAAAAAACTTGATTTATATAAATTAAAAAGATTAAAATGTAATACACGATTCTCATCGATCAGGAGTCGCGTCCTGCGCACGTACGTCCGCAACGTGTACCGCTACCACCGCAACGAGATCTTCGCCGCCATCCGCAACGAGTACACGGACTGGGAGAAGCCGATCCAGCACCCGATCAACATCCGCGACGCCACGCTGGAGTCGCTGAGCGACGCGGCCGTGGCGGCGCCCGCGCTGCGCCTCGCGCAGCTGCACGCGCGGCGCGGCGCGCAGACGCACTTCGCGCACTTCGCGCACCAGACCAAAGATTCGGATTATCCTCAGGTGAAATAAAGAATGCCATGACCATCATACTTGTAGTGTTAGTAATATCCATTTCTTCTTGAATGCTTCTCGTTTTAGTCAACATATTATTTTCATCCATGTTAAAATAAATAATTTCGTTACTAAGGGAATGTCATTATAAACTTCTCTGAGCGAAGTGTTTTTTTGACAGCGTTTGGGCAGCGTCACTAGTGAAACTCTGCCATACTTCCTGGGCCTACCCCTAGTTGGTGGAATGCCGTTTTCTCCAAGAAACTATTCGAGGGGTGATGTGGCCGTGGCGGAAACGACGGTCGCTCTTCTAGCAGGGTTCGCGAAGACTGGGGACCCAACTCCTAAGACTGATGATCAGAGAAGTGACGTCACTAGCTGGCCGCAATACGAACTGAATACGCAGCAATATTTAAGTATCGGTGAGTTATACTGATTTAAAAAGATAACCATCATTATGAATACAAAACAAAATATCTACAATTCAATAATAATAATAAATTTGTTTTTTTTTTTAAGTTTATTCGACTATATTTTTCGTCTAAGAATTATGACTAGTAATAATAATGATGGCTTAAAATTTATCCATCCATATTTACGGTAGTTTTCAACTAAAACTATAACAATTTGTCTTAGGAACGAAATTGCGCGTAAAAAGCCACTATCGAGGACATAAAATGGCGTTATGGCTGCACTTGATACCGCAGCTGCACCGCCCAGGAGCCGCGCCGAGGCACCATCAGTTCCGCTCCGTACATCCTGATATGTTCGCAGGTACGGCAACCTTTACATTAGAAAAACTGTATTAGCGCTCAGCAGTGCCATTCTGTAAGAAATGGTGTAAGCGACTTATGGTCATACATTATTTTGATTCTTATCCTTAAGAACACTATAGCTAATATAGCATAACACATTCTACTTCTTCACGATCGGTACGGTGAGTTATAAGTTTGTATCCAATCAATTAGCAAAATGATATATAAATTTCGACAAACAATGAATTACATTTGAACAAAATAATCAATCAATAATTCCTGGTTAGCCTACTCAGAGGGTTTGCACGAAGCCCCTTCGTGAAATATTAATTTTTAATAAACATCTATCATCGGCTAAAATATAAAATGCTGATGGAAAACAGACATCGTTGATTACAATTAATTTGCCGCCAATCCTTTTTCGGAACCGTTTTTTTTTTTCAGTATGAATAATTCTGTACCGATATAATGAAATATTTACATTTTCTGCGGTATGATACAAAGATTATTAACAAATAAGCTTTTGGATAAAAAAACACGTTATATTTTCACTTGCCGATTTTCGAGCATGACATTTCGTTATACAATTTCAAAATTTGAAATTCAGTTTTTGTATTAATTTTATTTAGCGTTTTGTATGAAATATGACAAACATTTTATCGACAAAAAAAGTGTTGTGAGTCGAATGCATTATTTGTTTTTGAATAAATCGCTGAAAATATAGAATAGATAAAGAATAATTTAATGATTCTATTATCTAATAATAATATAAAATATTCATCTTTAATTATAAAATTTTAATTTTTAATAATTAATTTCTTTAATGCTAGAAAACGAGCGTTCGTGATCCAATGTTGAGGATACTTGAAAATGAAACGATATACATATACACTTTTATCTATCTTTTCAACAGCACTAAAACGTTGAAAGAGACGCTAAGTTTATGATCGCAGCTTTGTTTTACGTCATCCTGGATGAGGTATTAGCCCGATAGTCCGCCTCATAACGGAAACTCATAAAACAAGTAAAGCTATTTGTAGTATAATGCAGCCGCAAATATTTTAAGAACGGTTAAACAACAGGCAATGGCGGACACGAAATGTTTTATATACAGGGTGTAACAAAATTCGTGTCCGACCCGTGAAGTGGTTATTGTATATTTGTGTTATAAATTTTTAAAAAGTTTACATAAATAGAATCGACTCGCGATACCTAACAACAACTTCACGGGTCTGACACGAATTTTGTTACACCCAACTCACCCAATATAACCCAAACCCAAATAAAGTTGTTGCAAATTAATACAATTAGTATTAAATATTATATACTTTTTGCTTTGTATTAAATTAACATAATATTGTAATATTATTGATAATGAAGTGGAACTACTAAGTTCCCTGGCGGTTTTTTTTCGACTGATTCTTTATTGAGAACCTTGGTTATTTTGAATTTTATTTACTTCTGTAATATCATTCAAAAGTGCTTAGCCTTTAAGTATATAATGTATTGTTATTAATGGTTATATAAGTAACTTATTACACAGTTAATATTGAATACAACGGTGACCAGCTAATAAATAAATAAAATAAGTTTAAACCTTGCAAGATAATTAATTAGTAAGATTCGTGCGTTTGCAAAAGTAACGTTCTTTTTACTAGACCGACAAGGCAGTCTTCAGTCTAGTGGCTATAAGGCCATATTCAATAAAGGCAACGTTAATAAAACAAACAAAGTCGCGTACCTTCTTGTATATCCCATTCAGATCTAATGGATGTATCTAGTTAGCGAGGTGCGTTGTCTTCTATCCTCGCCCATTAGAGCCATTTCCTTCCACTTTGCAAGATATACCCTCATTAACTGCAAACGTTTTTCCTCTAAATAGTGTTGGAGTGAGGAGTTTCGCGAGAGATTCAAGCTACCTTTACCTTTTAGTTTCATTATCGCAAAATACATTTTTACAATCACCGACGGTCATGCGATCATTTCCTTTTATACTTTAGCGTTATTCCTTTTATTTTTCTTTCCCGAACTTTCTCGAACATTTATTTTCCTCCAATCTGCTCCAATATGAACATGTTAAGACTTGCGAACACATAAAAATCTGAGATAGATGTGTTCCCTAATGTCACATCACATGCCTCATATAATAATACGAGTTTCGTCGGAACATGAAACGATTCGGAAGGAAATAATCGCGAAGATTAGGAAAAATATCGATGTAACCGATACGCATTGAAGGGTAAAAGGGTGGGGGGGAAGAAGTAAAGTAGGGGGAAGAAGCAATAGCGATGAATCCGTCATTAATTACCCGGTGACTCAAATTTCTCCATATTGAGTTCCCGAGCGTGCAAACAAAGCGCCGCTGCCAGGGAACGCGACTAATTGCTATTACGTTACCGCCGCGCTGGCTTCACCTCCGAGCTGTTTTTCAATATTTCATATTTATTTAATTAAAATATATTCTCTAGATACTTAAAAGACATTTTTCTTTATAGTCAATCTAATTTAAGTCGCTTGGAACTTGAACATTATTTAGTAAGAAAAATGAGTGTTATATTATGAAGACGAATCTTCACGAAGATAGAATAACCAGATTTGATGTTTTACATTTCGAAGAAAATTCTAATAAAAATAAAAATATTTGTAGCATTATTTTGTAACCCATTCCAAGCGGATGTCTGTAGTACGTATAATAAAGATATTAAACATATGTAGGGAGGTGCAAATCCTGCAGACTTATTTGACAAACTTATGTTCCTTATATGTATATTCGAAGACATCCATTACACTTATAATACAACCTTTTAATTTTTAAGACTAATAAATATTCAAATCTAAATCTATATTATCTTGTCTAAAAACTGCAAGTCTATTTAAAATTGTATTGTATTCGCTGTTATATAAATATCGATAGTGGGAACTGTGAGATGGTTGCGCTGTGCTCTCTCGTCACTCGAGACTCTTGGCAGAGTGAATTGATAAATTGCTCTTCTTGCAATTTTTCTCAATTTATTTTCTTATCATTTCTGGAACATTCGCTTCATATTTCTTGTGATACGTCGCTGTAGATTTTGCAAGATCAGACCGACTTTTTTCAGACTGAATACTTTGGCATTTTCTCAGAATAAAGAAGTATTACGCTCTTAATTCAGAACAAATATCTAAACTTAGATGAGCTAAATTAACTTTTAAAACACAGAAATCACGTCGTTCGAATCGTTCATTATTTATCTGTATGTAAAGTAAGTCATAAGTATGTATTTGTTATTCAGAACAGTGACATATCATGATAGCACCACTGATCCAATGCGGGCAGCTCCACAGATGTATATATGCCAACCCGCGTGCGGTTTGTGTCACCTGATAGACCTTACGAGGTTTGCTTAACACAGAAGTTACCTGTAAAGTCATTTCTTTCGCCCGATTTTGAAACTACGAGCATCGATACACATATTCTAAAATAAACGCTCAAAAAGTTTTCATTTAATAGAATATCATTCTTATTTATTTTTAAACAGAAGTTGCTAAATAAATATTCATCTTCAAGAAAAACTACGTCTTTTTATATTATAATAAAATTGTACTGAATACCGCATATAATTCTCATTGTGTAACCGACGTCATCGCATTGCAGTTTAGCCTAGTTCATTTGTGCAAACAGCATAACAAACTTGCGCTATTTAAAAACTTTATAAATTATCTTTCTGGGGTGTTTTATCAACTTATCTGGCGCGTGGTTTCTAAGAAGTGCCCAATGCATTCTCAGTTCCCAAAGTGTAGCCCACTGCTGGGCTTCTCAAAAAAAAAATTGAGACTTTATTCATACTGGGGTGGCTTAAAGGCACATAAGTTTGTGTGTAGGTGGAATATACATGTGACAGATTTATACCCGATGCGATTATAGTTGTACTCACCATGTTACCTTTTACCACCGAGCAAAGTACAAATTAAGCAGTTGTCTCGGTTTGAACCCGCAATCTTTTGTTACGGTTCGCATGTTCTAGCCTCTGGGCCATCTCAGGCTGTTAGTATAGTTTATAGAGCCGAGAATACTTGTTACTACTACGATGTTTCGCAGCTGAATAACAGATGGCGGTAGTGACGTAGAAGAGCTCAACCACCATAACCAATAAATTATCGTCTAAAAGACAGAAATAACTAAAACAATAAATATATAAGTAAGAACGTATTATAGATCGTATGGCAGAAACATATTATAGTCAGCAAATTGTTAAAAGTCTGTTCACTCCACCTGTACCTTCCTAACTTTACTTCCGTCCACTTATACTCTATTAAAAAACTTCTGGACGATCTGACGTCCCAAAATTACGCACCCTTGAAGTTTGTTCGAGAAATATAACTAAAACCAAGAAGAAGAATAAGGCTTAAGAACTGTGTAAAGAAATTTAGCTTTAGATAAAGTTGACTAGCTGTGCAGCGTGTAAAGACAGTTCCACGTTCAGTATCATTACTCCGCACCTTGTCATTCAGAGCGTTTCCTTTAGCTTTAACCGCTGACCTCGTTTCGAAATTACGTCAGTAAAACAAATTTCAGCGCAAGTTCTTGCTTTTAATTGATTGCATAACTTTATTTACAAGTGTTGCGGTTGTTGGCTTTACAAAAACTTTCCGGTGAAATTTTCTAGTTTAGTATGTTCGTTTTCTTGTAATTACGACTAAGTTTTGTTTTTCTATGACGAATACGAGATGGCCGAAGCCGAGCCCAAAACCGATATGGCCTAGTGGTAAGACCACGTGAATCTTAACCGATGATCGTGGGTTCAAACCCGGGCAAGCACCGCTGAAGTTCATGTGCTTAATTTGTGATTATAATTTATCTCGTGCTTAACGGAGGATTCCTCCTCCGTTAAAACGTCGTGAGGAAACCTGCATGTGTCAAATTTTACAAAATTTCTGTCACATGTTTATTCCACCAATCCTCATTGGAGCAGCGTGGTGGAATAATCTCCAAACCTTCTCCTCAAAGTGGGACTAGCACTGGGACATTCACAGGCTATTATTACTTCCTATTTAATTTACTATGACGAATACGGTCTGTATCAAAGTCTAATGCCCTCGTTTCAAATTGAATAAAGTAGTTGTTGAATAGCTTTTCCTCTTAAAACTAATGATGTATGAAACTACTGATGAAAATAAAAATTAAAAACTTTTAAGATAACGCACCGAGGCTTACGACTTATATCATTTAACGCAGTCATTTCGAAATATTGTTTGTCATATGGTTTTGGCATTACGTGTAAGCACTACATGTAGCACATTATTATGTACTCGTACATATATATGTGCATATGTTTATTGATGTTATAAACATTATTTAGTAACAAATAGGTATTACATTTTTTTATATTATAGGTAGGCGGACGGGTAAACGGGTCACCTGATATTAAGTGGTCACCTCCACCTGTAGACACCGGCGATGTATGAACTATTAACCATTCCACATCGCCATGCGCCACCAACCTTGGGAACGTGGATGTTGTCCCTGGTGCCTGTCAGAAACCGGAACGCAACAATACTAAGTATTGCTCTTTAACCATAGAATATCTGATGAGAGGGTGGTCCTACAGCCTAGTAAAATTAAATTTTACTATACAAAAATTCCGATCCTCTGGGCGAAAAATGAACCAGTGGAGGCAATAAGGCGGGGAGTAATATTTTGGATTGCGATTCAAAGGGGAAATGCTGCTAGCATTCTTGCCACCATTCCACGCGGTCACGACTTTTATAATAATTATTTTTAATTTTTATTTAGTTAAGGTTTTAATGTAAATAAAATTAGTTGTTTCTATACAAAATAGTTCTTAAATTTAAAACATTTTTGATAATAATTTACATTCTTGTATTAACAAATATTTTTCTTAATAATGATAGTGCTTTTGGCATAATGAAATAAACTGGTAACAAATTCTTACATTGGAACTATAAATACGTCGCCTGGCAATTTGAGAGACACATAATCGATTCAGCCCCATTATATTCGTAATCACATCAGGAACAAGATTTACGCTAAGAGGGGAAACAGTAAGAAGAAATAAATTCAAATATAATTGGCAATTTTCCTTTCTACGAAAATATGTATTCTTTATATAGTATTTAAAATAATATATTTTATGAGCATATTCGAAAATTACTAAATGGATTTTAATTAACGTCAACTAACTAACAAGGAAACTGGAAATAATATACTTTCGTTACTAAATTCTACTTCTAAAAGAATTGGAACAATTTGAGGAAATGAAAATTGTGAAAAATTAAAAATAAAGGCAAATTGCTGGTTGCATTCTCGCTTCATTTCCACGCAGGCTCTATTTACTCTGTAGTTTTATATACTCGTAACAAACAGCAGCCTTTGAATATGCCACTGCTGCACCAAACCTCCTACTGAAGCTAATGTTTGGAGCTTCCTACACGTTGCTACAATGTGGTTTGGTGGGTATCTGTATCAATCAATTGAATTTAATTACCAGCGGTAAACGGTAAATATATTCACATTATAATTACAGTGATTCAGATTATAATTCCTCTGTATGTACAAAAGCTTAATGTTTCATTATTTTTCAAAAATATTAGTATTTTGTTAAATAATTCTGAATGTTATTGAATGTCTAAAGTATTTATCTAATCATATAAACAAAAGATTAACTAAACACGGAAGTAATTAAATATCTATTATATTTTTATTATTTAATTGTGACCTAATCCATCCTACAGGTTTTCTTTGAGACATGATTGAATTTTCGCAACAGAAAACATTTGCTAGCAATGCTCTTCTTAGCATGTCTCGATACAAACTTTATTGTCAAATAATACATCAACCAACACGAAATTCAAATAGAGATATTTGGTGATCCTTGTCTTTTAATTGGGTTATTTCAAAATTACCGTAATGTTCATATTTCCATAGACTCGTACATAAATATAAAAAGCCTAGATATTAATTGAAGATCGTTAGAAAGAACTCAATGATCTCTTAAAATCGTGACAGTGACTCCTTTATATTTTTACAATATATTTAATTGAATTTTGAATTTTAGTGCAACTAAACGGCAGTAGGTGCAATAATTTGGCGGTTGATAGGTTCACACAATATGACCTTAGCATTTACTTGTGCCCTTAGGTATCTAATGCCTGGCCGAATTATGGCCGCCGCAGACATTCTCAATGTGATAAGTCAATTACGCAAGATATATTACTGCGCACAGTAATATTAGGCTGCAGCTGAGAATTACTTAATGGGATAGCCAATTCTGGTCCTCAGGGTCTACAGCAGTATAAAACCTAGCCAGTAGACCAATGAGGCAATTCTCTCGTTGGAATATAAAGCGTGAGTCAGCTAGAGTCAATTATATTAACTTTAATTCCACTATTCACAGCGCTTTAACAATTTAATGTTGGTAGTATCAAAAGATTGATTAGCTTTTGGCTCAATAGACAAATCGACAGAAAATATCTGCTATTTCTATCTTTAACAAATCTTTTTCATCGTCAATTTTATCTTCCTATATTGCAATTAAAGTGAAAAGTCCATGTGCTGTTACAAAAATTGTCGCAGTATTTACAATTCTAGCATTAAATTGTAATAATCTATTTTGAACCTATTTTGAATGATGGCTCGCTCGATTTTAAATCTCGATATAAATTTGTTAACAGATGACTTAAAAAAAAAACAAATGATGTTCATTTTGTGAAAACATTCGAAATGCATTCATGAAGTGTTTAAAGGTATATTTGTCAATTTTCTCTTAGTTATACATATATGTATTTCCATAACGTATATGCGATAATTTGGGTTCCTAGATTTTAAATGATTCGATCACTAAAATACATTTACGACGAAGTATTGGAGAAGGTGGTGATGTGAGTGAAACATTTTCGCATTAAAATATCAATTTTAAAAATATAAAAACACCTTAGAATAAAGCAAATACGAAAAATGTCTGATTACAAAATGAGAATCGTATAAAAATAAACAAAATAATATAGAACAATAATCTTGAGAAGGTAGATGAAAAGTAAGTATCGGAGACGGGAAGCCGATGAAAATATTATAAATTACCTACGGCTCGAATTCCTGGAAAATGAGCGAACAAACAAAGATGCGGACGTCTATCAGCGACCGCCACTAATTGCTGCCTTTCTTACAATTCCGATTAATATTTTTCGTTGATGCAATGCTTATTAAAAACGACAAATTTGGTGACAAATTAAAATAAGACTATAAATAGGTGTTTCTTTATTTTAAAATATACTTTATTCTTGACGTGACAGTATTTTTACGTTTTGATGTCGATTACAACCTTAAATTCGTAAATAGATAGCACCTTTCTACTTAAACAATAAGCTACCAGTTGCAAAGTCTCCTCTCCTCTTAATAGAAGTTTTAGGTGTTAATTGAAGACGTTCCTCATGTGCGGGTTTTTGTTTTAGGTCTTCTCTATTATAAACATAAACTAAGCACATAAGAAATGTGGCACCGGAATTAAAGTTTAAATACGCGTGTTCTGTCAGCTCGGCCATCCCTTAAACATTTAAGTTCTTTATAATATGGCTTGAATATTTTTTTAGGTGAGGTAAATGAGAATCTTCATTGCTATTAATTATAAAAGTACCGTCACAGAGCATTATGTTGACGCATGTACATTACTAATCCGGTAGCTCGACTCGGCACATCTGATTAATGCATTCATGGCGAACTCATTGTACAGCAACAACAATGGGGCTCTTGAAAATAGTAACTCATATTTTGCTGAAGTATTTTACATGAATACTTTAAATCACATTCAAGTATGTTTTAGTTAAATGCTTGTCCTATTTGCGCCATTTGTTATTTATACTTCTGTTACAATAGAGGCTCAGCTGGTACGGTTTTTTGTTTGCTTGTTGTTCTCTATTTAAACTAGAACGAATCGAAGGAACAAGTTATGAAACGAAAGTTCTCCACACCGCTAATATGACTTCAATAAATTTCATGCTAACATTTATTATTATTGACACCCATTATAGCGGTAAGTTCAGGGCAGTATAACCAACTCTTTGTTCTAATGCTACTTTATAAGCCTGCAGAGTCCGAAATTTTTAGGCTAGTAGGTTTAAAGCCAATAAAGCTTTACTAGATGTTTCTGTCACTAAATTTGTAGTAGCAGCCAGAAGAAAAAAAATCTTATAATTATCTTGGTAAATACCTATAGACGTTAACCGTGTCAAATGGTTGTTCTTTAAGATTATGAGAGTGAGGGAGTAGAAAATGCGCCCGTATGTGCATTTCATTTGAAAAAAAACGCAAAAAAGTAATATTATAAGCTACGAATTCAAAAATGTATGACCGAATTCACGTGTGCAATAATGTCAAAACAAAGACATCAATTTTATTTAACGGAGCCACCCCAAACTGGTGCCAACATTCTAAGACTATACGAAGTCAGAGGCGCAGTTAATTTCAAGTAATGACGTCAAGAAATCAGAAAATAGTGGCGCCCAACATTCTACCTTCCAATATAAATCTCGTGCCGCCGAGTACACTTTTTATTTATTAAGCTTTGGCCAACTTTGTACTCAGTGAATTATTGGTGCAGTATTTTTTGTTCCTCACCAAATACCGCCAGTAAAATGACCGTGCTATGAATATAAAACAACTAAAAGCTTTTAGTCATTTGTCACATACTGTTTTGAAGTTATTTTGAAATTTATAATATGTCCCCCTCCTGGTCCATCTAAGCCACGGTACCAAGTCTCAAGGGAGACTTGATACCGACTAGCCAACTGCGCATAATATAGTGTACAAGTTTTTGCACAAACACAGACTGCTGACTGAATTCTATTTTTCTCAGGGGAAATATTCCCAGAGATGTATACCACGCCGTCACTAGAAGAAGAGGAAACTCCAGAGGAACAAGAACCTGAAGTGGAAGAGTGCGAGCCTTCGCCCTCTGCTCGACCTGCCCTCGCCGCACTCCCCGCCTCACAGCCATCACCTAAAGAAGATTCATTGACTACTCTCGATAGTCAATACTACAGGTAATCATCACATTATCTTTTCTATCTGTTATCTACAGCTACTTTTCACCAGCTTTGTTCCAGTGCGATGTGAAGTTCATATTCGAAAAGAAAGTAATATAAAATACAAACATTTTATGAAAGTTTCATATAAAAATATAGTAAAATCCAATACCAATGAAATTGAACTGACTGCCTTGGAGCTGTACTGAACCCCGCAAACAAACAAAAATAAACAAGAACTGTCCATAAATGAGAAAATTAAACTCGACATCATACATCGAAAAATATTGAAACGATCGTCCGTTTATTCGGTAGAAGTTAAATAAACAAAAATTTTAACAAAACAAAAACCGACTTCAAATAAATAACAAATTAATATGCACTAAAAAGTAAAAGAATAATTGCATATTCTTCCATAATTTGATAATTAACTTACTATTTTCTACTCATATGTAGGTACGAATGTGTTGTGTGGTTGATATAATGTAGTTACAATTTATTGTTATTTTTGGAGTCGATGTCAGCAAAGGTGGGTTTATAACTACATACACAGTTATAGTTGAGATGTGCTTGTGTCGCACGCGCAACTTAACGAGGCGAATAAAAGTCAATATGTAATGTGTAAGTTTTTGTTTGTTTTTAAAGGATTCCCGTATTATTATTGCTAGGTACATTAAAGTGTTTCCTTCCGTGATATTGAGTTATTCTTCCATTTGTCGCGCACATACTTAATGCAAATTTACGACTTATATGGTTTTCTTATGGATACCATTGTCAAAATTGGACCAAATAAAAATGGGACCAAACGGGAAGCACCCCGTTCAAATAAAAAAAAAACCATCAAAATCGATTCACCCAGTCCAAAGTTATGAGGTAACAAACATAAAAAAAAAAACATATAGACGAATTGATAACCTCCTCCTTTTTTTGAAGTCGGTTAAAAAAAGAGGTAGACCTTAATTGAAGTCGGTTAAAAAACTTCAAGTAACTGTATTGCGTGAAAAGAGGAAATCGAAAAAAGATTTTATATGTAAAAAATATTAACAGATACTAACTCTAATCCGTTTTACAATCTATTTAGTCTTTTATCGAGCAAAAAGCGTCATGTATCAATGGTTTTATTTTATTGCATAGGAAGGTGGACGACTGTATGGGCCACCTGTCGTAAGTGATCACCAACGCCCATAGACATTAGCATTGCAAGAGATGTCAACCATCGCTTACATCGCCAATGCGCCACCAACCTAGGGAACTAAGAAGTTATGTCCCTGCTGCCTGTAAATACACTGGCTCACACACTCTTCAAACCGGAACACAACAAATTCAAAATTCAAATATCTTTATTCAATGTTGAAGTATTACACTTTCTTATTGATTGTCATAAATTTACCACCGGTTCGAAAATAAACCTCAGACCTGAGAAGAACCGGCGAAAGAAACTTCGATTTTTTTCTACAACAATAGCAAGTACTGTTGTTTTGCGGTAGAATATCTAATGAGTGGGTGGTACCTACCCAGTCGAGCTCGCAAAGCTCTACCACGTAGTAAGATCTACCTCCTAGTAACATATTACTCAATTTATTAATACGTAAAGAACAAACTGCCCCAAAAAGGATATATTGACTTTGCGAAATCGAAAACTTGGTGACAGTTTACTTATTTTACCGCCTTGTATAACAGCGGATGTTTAGTTGACCATCGATTTCGCCTTTTCCGTCTTAATTGAATTGCCATACGAAAAAACAAGACAGAGCTTTGTTTATATAATCTCATTCAAAACTATAATTAAATGTATTAATACTTGTTATCGTTTATTTTAAAAAGGTCTTTATATTTATAAAAATACATAAAACATTGCTGTATAAATATTATGACCCAACTATTTATAGGTATTAAGTATTCTCCATGTGGTTAAAAACATCACAGAGATAGTCGATAGTGATACATAATATATAAAATTAATTCTTATTTATTAACAATCTATTTAATCAACAATCGGTTCTTATTGATCCATCAGATAAATGACCCAATTTTTATGAGCCAAAGAAAAATACAGCAAAACACACGTTCGAATAGCGTCCCTCACGCCCGGATCATGTAAACAGGATCAACACTCAGAACAACACTCATCACGGAGAATAATCTTGCTAATGTATTTTTTGGTTTTCCTCAAATGTCGCCTCCGCCTTGAACAACGTCTCAATAGAACTATTTCTCTTAAGCAAACATTTTTCCCACGACTAAATTCAAATTATGATCATAATTAACGAACTCCGACTATATTAACTGGACTCGCGAGTAATGGTGTAATATCTCAGACAGATGCTCAGCTGTAAATAATATTTCCATCTCTAAAGAGTCCCATTAACTCGGCCGGACTAAGAGCTATTGAAGCGTAGCAATATATCTTCGACTTTGAATTATCCCCTTCAGATGCTCGAGGATAATAGAACGCTAGAATATTCCTTCACGCTTTGAAAGATTTTATTGATTCTGCAAAGAATTTATTTATTTCTTTAGGTACACAATGGAGAGACTACAGAAAATATATATTTAAGATTAATACTCAACCGTTTCATTCTTATCTTATAGTTCAGTTCAATTGTTGTATTAGTTAAACGCAATCATTCAATTTAAAAATCCTCTTTCTCCAGCTCAGTAATTTGAAAAACATAATCCAGCTAAGAATAATATTTGGATCTCAGAATAATTTCATGTTCACAGCTGTGCATTAGGAAAATAACACTATAACTTAGTATATAGTTCACTTCGTATAGTTTACTTCGTACAAATATATATTTAAAGTAACAGCCTGTGAATATCCCACTGCTGAGCTAAGGCCTCTTCTCCTTTTTTGGGGAGAAGGTTTTGGAGCTTATTTCACCACGCTGCTCCAATGCGGGTTGGTGGAATACACATGTGGCAGAAGTAAAATTTGACACATGCAGGTTTCCTCACGATGTTTTCCTTCCGTCAAGCACGAGATGAATTATAAACACAAATTAAGCACTTGAAAATTCAGTGGTGTCTGCCCGGGTTTGAACCCACGATCATCGGTTAAGATTTACGCGTTGTAGCCACTGGGCCATCTCTGCTTTTTTTTTAATAATATATATTTATGTAAACAAATATTATATTACTACATATTATACTTTTTTTTCTTTCTTAGTTACACAGTGGCGCTTGGAGTAACAGTCGGTGCTGGATGCTTCCTACTTGCATTGAATCTTCTAGTATTTGCTGGTATATATCTGCAGCGTGGAAAGAGACGCAACAATCGTCGCCCAAGAAGAGAAGGTAATCTTCGTATGAAGTATTACTTTTTTCGTAGCTTCCCTTTAAAGCTGAATTTCTGTTATTGTTGTTGAGAGACGATAAAATATCAATTGATAGATACTAATATAATAATAATATGGTGCTTTGGACACAAGCTACTTGAACATAAAAATATGTCAAGAAATAGACTAAAATAACATATTATGTGTAACTATAAAAGGTTATGTTTTATTTAAACAAAGTGCGAACTCACAAAATAGGATAGCCACTTAGCTGTCGGCTAAAAAAACACTGTAACGCTAAGCCCGCCTTATCAGCTAACATCTGCAGACAATAATGACACTTAAATTTTAACTTAATAAGAAAAATATTTCATGAATAGTTTGTTAAATACCTACATGATAGTTTGTTAAATATTCATAAATTTAAAGTGTAACATAATGTGTGTTAAGAAAATAATTAACAATTGTTAAAATTAGTAGAGAAATGTTTAAAACAAAGTTATGGTAATACGTAACTTGTATGCGTGTAAATGTTATAATTATTATAGTGAAATTTGCATATTATCACTTTTGATATTTCGGTGAGCTTAAGGTTTGCGCTCATGAATGACATAAGTTTATTTATATTTTTTTAAATTCCATATAATATAATAAATCGAAATTATTTATTAATTAAAAACGATATTTTTTGACAATAATATGTTTTGTCTTGACTCAAAATTTATATGTAAAATTTCTATCCTTGTCGTATTCACTTCCAACACAAAAATATTAATCAAAACGGTCGACGTGGGAAAGAATTATTGACCATATTGTGTGGTGCGCCTTCGCTAATTTACGAGTATGACGATGTTCTCATTGAGGTCATCATCATTTAATTTACAGAGAAAGTAGTGTGAGTGTAAGAACATAATCGCAGGACAAACATTAATACTATTCCAGATATGAGAGATGAATTGAATCTTTTTTGAATTATTACGATTTAGTTTTTGCAGTCTAACTGTCTTAAAAGCGTATTCAAACAAGATCCATTCAGTAATAAAATTACCTTTAATATTTCTATTTATTATAGACTTTAACGTCACATCAAATGTAAAATACCAAATCAGTTATGTAAACAATTAAACGACTACGGTTCACCCTTCAAAGGGAATTCAACGAAGTAGAAAACTTTAGAATATGTCACGAGCAGTGTGGATGAAACTAACGTAACTTGTTATCAAAGTTGTGTACAGTTTGATATATTACTTTCGGAAGTGCGATTTAACTTATCCGACACGCTTTAAATGTTCCCATGGCAGGCAGTTGTAGCGGTCGCACGAGAGCGGGTTCGATGACCAGCGATCCCATAACGATCACCTCGCCGAGGAAGAGCACGCTAAAGGTAAAACTATTGTTCAATTACACTTGTGAAGATATACAGTTTGATTGGTTTATAAAATTTCATTAGTAATGACTATCATGGCTGGGCACCGTCGAGATTTCACGTCATTCGTTTGTGTATAAACCATATCATGCTCGACGCTATAGAAAAATGTCTTGAAATCTTAATGTAAACACGTTTGATGAAATGAAAAATATGAAAAAATATGTAATCCTTATCATATTAATATTAAATATTATCAATAAATGTTATTGTAACTTTCGCTTATTTCGTAGTCACAGTAAATTAAATGTCTTGAGTAGCAAAGATGATCAATATGCTCTATATTATAAGAAAGAATCAAAATTGCGAACTAATGGCGCAAATATGTCAAACATTCTTCAATAAAGAAATATGCTGGAATGTTTAATAATAATATTATGAACAATCTTTATTAAAATAATTTTCAAATAATATAACAAGCATTACGGTACATTTTCCTCGAAGGGAGTTGTCATTAAGTGCACCCATTTCACAATTCGGGAGTGATTGATGCTCAAAATGGCGGGATAATGCGAGGTGAGATGACGCGGCAATTTCGCTTATTGCAACACATCGGTTGTGTGTTTGATCATGTAAGACCAGCGATCCGCATGAGTTGACTATAAGTGCTCGTGTTATTATGGATGAATTAGTTTTATCGAATAACTTTATTAGTCTAATATTTTTAGATTTATCATTCTAAAACAAAATTGTATCAATATGTATATACAAATTACTTCGACAATTGATCCAAACAATGGATGGAATATTTTTTTCTAAAGCTTAATGTTTTCGAAATGACGCAGTCCAAGAAAATTGTCAAGACAAAAGTTGAACTTCGGTAATCGCTAGGTTTAACGTAAAAATATAATAAGCAGCCTATTAACATAGCTCTCGACTTCCACAGCGCAGCAGCGAGGCAGAACTAAAGGAGAGACCGAGCACCGCGCCTCCAAAAAAACGCGTACAAATCCAAGAGATCTCGGTGTAGAGGAGTTCTGAGCTGGCACCGAACGATGATAATGTGAATAATGGAAGAGATAACTTGTGAAATTAGTGAAGTGAAATATTTCCGTCGTGGAATGTAGCCATCGGATCGTCACGGGTGGGCGAGCTTCGTCCGCTCCACTGACTCTCCTTGCATCGGTAGTTCGATGCACGTGTGACGTATCCTCTGACTGTATTACCCTCTGTGGATTTACCCCTTCCTATATATAGTAATGTATCAATTCTGACCAATATACGGTTATCGGTGGTATCCGATTCGTCTTAATGTCGTCTGTAGTCAAATACGTTGTGAACATTTTTTACTCTGTTCTTCTGGAAAGTTGAAACGGTCACTTTGTGTTGCGCGATGGTACCAACATAAATTATGTTTGCGTTGTCTATTGTACTCTCATCTCGTTTTGTCAGCTGTGACTTTACTTGCTGAATTGTAATTTTAAATTTATTCCTTCACTTCGAGCTTCCGACTCGAAAACACAAACAGTTCTTGTTATTGCCTTTTATTCTTTGCAACTTAAAGAAGCTGAAAGATAAGGAGTGAGAAGTGTTTTATGTACTTCAACGTTACGAAACTGTTATTATACAAATACATGTAACGATATAGCTGACTAATTCTTATTAATTTTTTTAAATATTTCGTGACGTCATTCTTTTTTAATAACATTGTATTTGATGCAAATTTAAGGCAAGGCCTTTCTAGTTATATCACTTTAATTTATATTTTGTAATGTCATGATATATGTTTGTCCATCTACATATTCAAAATGTAAGTATAATGAAGGTATATCATATTTCCATCATCTTACTTTCCAGGTCATTAAATCGATTGGATATAAATTAAACTAGGAAGATTGATAACATACTCAATGTGTATAATAAAATATTTACAAAAAAAATGTATTTCTATTTTCGAAATCCACGCAAAAGCAATCCTGCGCGGTCCTATCAAAATTTAATTTGTGTCGTGTATGTATGTTTATATGTGTTATCTATCGTTACTTCTATATATTTTATATGACCTTGTTAACTATTTCCAAATTAACTAATAATTAATGTATCAATGTTTAGTTAAATATATTATATCGCTGTAGTTGTAACATTTACCTCATACGATCTCTATAAAGTATTTAGAAATTTTGTATAAATTAACTGTTATAGAAATAAATAAGGACTTATTGTGTAAATCTGTCAGTATAAATAAAAGGAAAACTTCATCACTTTTGTTATAGTTTAATTAAATGTTTATTGAATCATAATAAACCATTACCGATCATTTTCAAAGTGAAACTGAGCAACATTCATATATATTATATGTAACGCGTTTCTGACGCATTTTCACACTCATTTGATTTTATGGTATAATGTAATGAAACTTTTGTAACCCTTGGTTTTTTTTCTTATAGATCATTGTGTCCTTTACGATCAAACTTTATGTATATAAATATGTCTTAATTCTAAGTATTGTAAATATTAGAGTTGACGTGAATATCTGTGACTATAACGATTTTCTCATGAATGAAAAGGAGGTTTTAATAAAAACCATTTTTCCTGAAAAAAATGTTTTATTACAAATCCAATCCAACGGAATGAAATCTAAAAAATTTATAGAAAAATCTAGTAACTATAAAGCTATTAAGAGCTATCGAGCCACTGAGATCAATGAATGCATATTTCATGTATAAAAAAATGTTTTAAACAAAAGATTTTTATATGCAAATATTTCAGTTTGTTTTAGAATTCATTTTATATACAAGATCTCGCATCTGTAAGAGTTTTAAAAGCAGTTTGTATGAAAAACTAAATTCAGTCAATCTTTTTCATTATATATTCGATAATTCTGGAAAATATGCAAGCAAAATTACAGGCAAAAGCTTGTGCAAATTAAAATTAGGCCTGAGTAAGCAACTGATTGCTATATTTAAAGCGCCATTACCCCCGATCAACCAGTGACGCCCGACGGTATTGTCAAAAGAAAACTTTGAATGCCCCCGACAGCCAGCAACTTCCGAAATTAACTATTCAGCCGAGCTACCAACAAAATTATACTGATCTTTATTGTTCCATATTTTTCAGGAAATATCTCTAACCGCTCGCCCGGGGGACGTCTTTTGTTATCTTAAATTCTTTTTTTCTCTTTACAGTTCGAATTTAGCGATAAAGTATCCTGTTGGACTTTGATAAATTATTTCCGAGGCATTGTGTTACTCAAATTGTGTTATGAACTTAAAGGGGAAGGAATCGATACGGAATCTGATAAGGTTGAAGAGATTAAAACGTTGCAACTCATCGAGGGAAACTGGGCCGCGCACTCGTTTGCGATGAGACAGCTGTAAAAAGCTTAATAGCTTTTACAAACTATTAGCGCTAAGAGGAAAGTAAATATAATATGCATACTGCTTTGAAAAGCCAGATGGCTCAGCGGCTGGAACGTGTGAACCTTAACAAAAATATTTAAACCAAGCCAATGAGCACCATTGAGCTTTTATGTGCTTAATTCATATCAAATATAAAATAATAAAGGGTTTTTGAGCTTTGAATTTAAAAGGTTTATTAAATATTATTATTTATTTAGGATCCAGTATCTTCCTTTATTAAGTAGCCCTACGAGCCGTTTAATTCATTGTTCCACAAGATTAAGGTAGATAAGATTCGGAACTCAGTAATTACTCTTTTTTGACAATTAAACTACATAATATACTTGTTTAATTTTAATTTCAATCTGTCTAAGATGAAATTATGTTACATGTTGTGAGCCCAATTTCAAAGATTGTCTTCTAATTTCTCATTTAAAGAAAAACTTGAGTGAGTTATAAGATAAGCCTTTATTAAAACTTCTATCTTAGTTTGTGTGGATTAAATCTTCTCAATGAATTTTAAACCAATTCCACAGCGGTTGAACTAAAACTTTGCACAAACAATTTCTACTGGTTATAATCAAGTATATAAGATATTTTACTCATTAGTATATAAATTAAATGACACCTTAGTCTATAAAAAGTTTTCTTTATTTGCACAGGTAAGTACTAAATAGGAAAACATAAACGAAGCAACTGCAAGTTACATTATACTCGTAAAATCTTTATTGACGTCTTTATTTTAGGTCAATTTCGTACTTCAGTCGGCGTAAATGCGATATTAAACAAAAGGTCTCGTTTAATTGTTCAAGCTTTTTTGAAATCACATTCATTAAACCGTAGTCAATTTTCAGCGAAATTGGATTTAATTATATCAAAAAGGCAAACAATGGTCGCGAGCGTAAACAGCCGGCGGCGAACGAAGTGGAATAACTCTATTGAACGTTCCTTCGGCGTTTTATTGTATCCGACATTTCAAATGAGAGTGCAGTAAATTTATGATCGAGTATGAACAGTGGGTCTCGCTGGATCTTGGGGATGATCATCAATCAGGGGCTCAAGTCCCGCCTCGAGACTGGATTCCTCAGTGCGATCTGTTATTGAGGAGACATCGGACTCGTACACCATTTGTTAGTAGATACATCTATAAAATATATTCGAATATTAATTATTTAAAATAACATTTTCTTACTTTAACACTGAAAAAATGTAATACGCGTTTCGCCCATGGGAACAGGTGAGTTGGTGGGGCTCGCCGGTGTCCAAGGCGCCGACTACGCTCAAACATCGGAATATCCAATAAAACCAGCGGTACCCTTTCCGTCTTAACAAAGAGCGACACTATATAGCGACACTATAGCTACCGTGATGGACCTTGCACATCTTCAACCAGTGACATCATTGACTTTTCCCTTCGAATCGCCTCCACTGGAGACATAGCTGATGCTATTTTCGCTCAGTGAATCGGAATTGCTATATAACGAAAAATACTGCTAGCTTTCTTCTCACCATTCATGCACGCATCATGTTTTATACAGTTATTGTTTTTTCTTCAGTCAAGAGAGTAGATAAATAATTATTGCAGAAACAATAAACAGAGATGAGTTCCAAATTTTGTAACTATAAATGTATTTCATAGACAAAATTATAATTGGCTTTGTTATCAAATTTCAATAAGTAACACCACTTATTACGAAGGTAATCAAAATGGTAATTCCGTACAATTTACAACAGGCGCGGAGTAATTAGAATAACCATATATCACAATTAATATTAATAGCAATCCGATAGCAGCAGTAATGAAAACTATTAGCATGAAACACAGAGCGGTCTCTTTGATGATAAATGAAGGCCAAGTTATTAGGGACAAGGTGATATCACAACGCGAGTGTACTTTGGAGCTGACTGGTGCGGTTCCACGGCTGTCAGAAACGTTAACGTGTTCTTAAGGTATTTTATTATTTTTTATTATAGCGATGTATTGTGTAGACACAAATAAAACTACTTTACATTTTTTTCCTTTGTAACAGCACGTGAATGTCCCACTGTCGGGCTAAGGCCTCTTCTCCTCTTTTCAGGAGAAGGTTTTGGAGCTCATTCCACCACGCTGCTCTAATGCAGCTTGTTAAAAAACACATGTGACAGAATTTCAGTGAAATTTACACATGCTGGTTTCCTCACCGTATTTTAATTCGTCGTCAAGCATGAGATGACTTATAATCACCAATTAAGCACATGAAATTTAGTGGTGCTTACCCGGGTTGGAACCCACGATCATCGGTTAAGATT
Source organism: Nymphalis c-album (assembly GCA_963151315.1). NCBI lineage: Eukaryota > Metazoa > Arthropoda > Insecta > Lepidoptera > Nymphalidae > Nymphalis > Nymphalis c-album. Next base: position 14,211,944 of record OY720590.1, on the reverse strand, counting down.
CACGCGTTCTTACCACAGGGCCATCTCGGCTTAGCGTAGCTAATAAAGAATATTTTGATATTGATTTAACACAAGCACTGAACATTTAAAAAACTATTATTAAAATATTACGTGAATTTAGTAATGGATTAAACGTAGGACAGTTACATTTTGTTCGAATTGGACATTTTTCTTGCTGAGAGAATTTCGTACCCGTCAAAGTTCTAACCGAAAAGTCCGACCGGATCATTTAAAGTGGAATTCACATGTAAATAATCATTCTTAATTGTCAAACCATTTAAATGGATAAGGATTAATAATATCATGATACACATGTCACCTCTATTCGATTCCACCGTATTTGAACTTCATAATTTAAACAAAAACTGTTATTGTGGCTTAGCTATAATAGTTAGGCATATACCATCGCGGACTTTTTTTCGAACAATCATTAGTACTATTAATTTTTTTTTATTGCAAAGTAAGGCGGACGAGCATGTGGGCCACCTGATGGTAAGTGGTCACCAATGCCCATAGACATTGGCATTGTAAGAAATGTTAACCATCGCTTACATTGCCAATGCGCCACCAACCTTGGGAACTGAGATGTTATTATGTCACTTGTGCCTGTAATTACACTGGCTCACTCACCCTTCAAACCGGAACAAGTACCAAGTACTGCTGTTTTGCGGTAGAATATCTGATGAGTGGGTGGTACCTACACAGACGAGCTTGCACAAAGCTCTACCACCAAGTAAATATATAGAACACTTTTTTATATAACGTCAATAGTTTTCGCAGCGCGCGCCATATAATGACTTTTATAGGCAACAAATTGATAACTCGGGTTACATTGTTAAATTTTAGGTTGCTAATTTTTCTGAAAATATAATATAGGCTATGTTATTCGGTAAAGATGTAGCATTCTAATGGTGAATTTTTAAAATCGGCCCTGTAGTTTTTGGTCACAATCTTAATTTACTTGGTATAATGGTGGAATGTGTAAGTTTACAACAAAGTTTAGTTTGATTTTTACTTGCTTCTGTTGTTTGCACTGACGGCGACTGTGAGAGAAACTGATGTCAATGAGATTATAGCAAGTTTCTCGAAGATAAAGGTCCAAGTTGCAAACTCAAAGTTCGATGCAACGTGATACTTACGTCTTATTTTATTATTTTAGCGTTAAATATTTATAAAGACTATATAAAATCAGACTCAGGCTCACGGGGGCGGAGCAGTAATTTAACGCTGGTGAAGCCGAGCGGTGCAAATAGAAAAAAGTGTATTTTAATTTTCGGAATATCAAACGCACCGACTATATTTTTTGTTCGATTATTAATTAAAAACCTTAAAAAACTTTTAATAGAATATATCATTTCTATTAATATTAAAATACGCAGCACAATATAATATAGTTGCTGATGGCCCAGTGAGTGAAAACGCGTGAATCTTTTCTTAGAAGCTTATAATTCTTCTGGTGCTTGGAAAAAAAATATCGAGGAAAACTGCATGTGTCTAATTTTACTGAAACTCTACCACATGCGTTTCCAGTACACCAACCCGCATTGGAGTAGTGTGGTGGCTTCAAACCTCTTCATAGGGAAGGGAGACCTTAGTCCAGAAGATTTATATTCTACTTTATTTAAAAAACAAAATTATATTTATGTTTTTTTTTAGTTTACTTTGTACACGCCTCTAAGATAGCACTTATATATACCATAGGAGAAGGTTAAGAGTTAATTCTACTACGATTTTCTATTTTTATAATTACTGAGACACGGGTTCAATGGCAATGGCATATATGTTTCCTTATGTTGTTTTTCTTCACTGCTCACTAACTTATAAACACAAATTAAGCTCACGAATTAAGTTTATACATTAAGCATTTTTTTTTTTTTTACCAACAAATTACGATTAACATCCCTTGATCTATGAAGCCTTAACTTAACGCTAAATTACATTTAATATTCAACAACTCGACGACAAAGCGTAAGATTAAATAGCTGAGACCTAATGTTCTCGGTTTGATAACCCCGAAATTCTTAGATAAGCAATATTATGTTCCGGAGTGAACCGGTTTATCGAAGGGTTTATATCCTCCCGGCAAGACCTCGCATGATTGAACAAACATAAGTAACATCCAATTTACTACAGTGGATTATTAGCTGAAGGGCATTGAACTTATAGAACGAAACCGATCCAAATACAATAAACATACAAGAATAATTTTCTTCTAAACTTAGCTTGCAATAATGGTGATTACCGCAACATAATATAATTATTCTTACTGACTATATTCCTCTGTTCTATTTTTTTAACCTTAATGACCAACGAAAGTACGCGGTTGGAACAAAAGGCGGACTCAATGCCTAAAGGCTTTCTCCACGAGTCAACTTTAGCCAAAATAGTAATTCAAAAAGACGGGTCACACGGGAATATTAAATACTAGAGTTTTGCCCACGGTTTCACTCGCGTAGTTCCCGTTCCCATGGGAATTCGGGGACAAAATATAGTCTATATTACTCGCTGATAATGAAGCTTTTTATTGGTGAAAGAATTTTTAAAATCGGCTAAGTGGTTTATGCGTGAAAGCGTAACAAACAAACTTACATTCGCGTTTATAATATTAGTAAAGATAATGGGTATCAACTCCATTAAGTAACATAATTATCTGCTATACATAAAAATAAATAAATAAAACATTTTATACAATAACTTACATTGCATATTCTATAATTACTAGAAAACAGGAAAATAACTAAGACAAATAAAGAATTTGAAATACCTAGGAACCATTTCTCTGAAACAATCCTCGCAGGCGACGTTTATAAGTGAGTTTTATGAAGCTATTCTGATGTCTATAACTTGCTCCGACGTCTAAGAACGCTAATAGAGGTATTATGTCGAGGTAAAACAATATTTAAACTAAATTGTTATCGTTCACAGGAAACTGACATCTTGTATTCGGAACGCTTATGAATAAAGTTGTGTATTTATTTAATACCTTATTGCACAAAATATAAATAACAAATGACGTAATCCATACATATTATATACTCAAATGAATATTATATTACATATAGATATTTAAAACTTATGCTCAATGATTTCGACTGCCGAATACCTGGTTTTGTACATTCCATAGTTTGATTTGTTTTTGCAATAAAACATTTACTGTAGTTTAACTAAATTACCTTAACTTTGTCTCTCGTTAAAACTGTAATTTTTTATATATGTATATAAAAAGAAACCGGCTGAATTTTTAATAAAGCTAATTAACTGTCTTATAATAGAGGCAATAGAGACAAAGAGGGGTAATAGAAGTTAGTCAAACAAGTCAGTCCCAAATGTATAGGAAATTATGAATAAAAATGAAGCATATAACTCAGCAGAGGCAACATGGCCCAGTGGTTAGAACGCAAAAACTGATGATTGCGGGTGCAAACCCAAGCAAGCGCCACTGAATTTACATATTCTTGATTTTTGTCTATAATTCATCTCATTCTCAGCGATAAAGGTAAACATCGTGAGAAAACCTGCACGTGTCTAATTTAACTGAAATTCTGGTACATGTATAACCAAAGCACATTGGAGCAGCAGAGATGAATGAGCATCAAGCCTTCTCCTCAAAAGGAAGAGTATGCTTTAGCCCAGCAGTGAGACTTACAGACTGTCACTTTACTTTTCACATGAAAACTCACACTGATTTTTCATTTCTTGTTTGAATTTGAAGCCGCGACCCTTTCTGTATTTCCTATTGTCTCGTATATAAGTAAAATATTACAGTTCACGATACGTACGAATAAAAGGAGATCAGAAGTGCAAATTGTAACGTTCCGAGCACATCCAACAAAGATAGTACGTAATTTAATTTAGCCACTCTCGACACAACGACAAAGACGCGCAAACATTAACACAAACAAATAGTGGCGCTAATTAACGTCATACGCGACGGAATTTCTCTTTGTGAAACTGCTGGTATTGTTCATAATTTAAAAATAAATAAATAAAAATAAATAAACAAAAACCGACTTCATAGGAAAAACAAATTAATATGCACTAAAAAGTAAAAAAATAATTGCGTATTCTTCTATAATTTGATAATTAACTTACTATTTTCTACTCAACAATATGTAGAACGAATGTGTAGTGTGGTTGATAATTTATTTACAATTATTGTTACTTTTGGAGTCGATGTCAGCCAAGATGGGTTTATAACTACATACATAGTTAGTTATAGGTGAGATGTGCTTGTGTCGCACGCGCAACTTAACGAGGCGAATAAAAGTCAATTTGTAATGTGTATGTTTTTAAAAGATTCCCGTATTATTATTGCTAGGTATATTATAGTGTTTCCTTAGCTGACATCGACTCCAAAAATAACAATAATTGTAAATAAATTATCAACCACACTACACATTCGTTCTACATATTGTTGAGTAGAAAATAGTAAGTTAATTATCAAATTATAGAAGAATACGCAATTATTTTTTTACTTTTTAGTGCATATTAATTTGTTTTTCCTATGAAGTCGGTTTTTGTTTTGTTAAAATTTTTATTTATTTTTCGATTTTTAGTGAATCTGAAGTACACTCACTAATTTGTAGAATATGGGTAGACCTACTAAACGTGCAGCTCATATGAGACAGCGCCGTTTATATTATTATTTAAATATATTAATCTAAAACAGTGAAACGTAAAGAAAAATGCATTTTGGTACTGAATTAATAAATATTAGTTAATATGGTTAAATGTATGAATATAAATTAACATGTTTTGATTAAATAGATTTAGTTGGTGGGGTAATTTAGTTGGGCAGCCATAACATAATCAAATAGTTATTTCTAGTAATAATTAAATAAACTGTATGTTTATAGATGTTGCGTTATACCATTCTTCACCATAAACTATGACGGAATGTCTGTATATTAAAAAAAGGGGAAGTATCTATATTATCCTAACTAATATTATAATTGCGAAAGTAAGTTTGCTTGTGACGCTTTCACGCATGTTTATGCGTGTAGTGGTTTTACTAAGCCGATTTAAAAAAATCTTTCACCAATGGAAAGCTACATTATCAGGGAGTAACATAGGCTACATTTTGTCCCCATATTCCCACGGGACCGGGAACTACGCGGGTGAAACCGCGGGAAAAACACTAGTAATCAATAAATAAATATACATAAATATAACATGTATATAAGAGTACTTATACGATATATTATATAATTTTCAAAATTGGTCTCAACTTTTAGTAGATGTTCAAATATGTTTCAATTACAAACATAACATATATACTAATGCTTACATGCATAACTCATATTATAAAGAGGAAAGATTTGATTTTGTTTGATTTTTTATTACGATTTAAATCAAAAACTACTCGACCGATTTTAAAAATTCTTTCACCCTTAGAAAGCTACGTCTTTACCAAGTAACATAGGCTATATTATATTTTCAAAAACTTATAGATCCCTTCTTAAAATGGAGCAATGTAACCCAACGTATTTAACTGTTGCCTATAAAAGTTATTATTTCGCGTGCGCTGCGAAAACTATTGACGGTATATAAAGAAGTGTTTTATACAATAGTACTACAACTACTTGATTATAACGATGTTATGGTAGGTGAATGATAAATCTAGATAGCCTATAAAAGATTCGGTCGTGTATCGTTAATTTGCTACTAAGAATTGAAGATTTCCGTTACTTTGTCATGGATCCTATAATCAGAATCTAACCAAACTATCATCAAACAACCCTTGAAGTATACTCTTTCCAATAAAAAAAAATCATCGAAATCCGTTGAATAGAAATCGAGTTATTCGTCCATTTGTCGCGCACATACCTCATGCAAATTTACGACTTATATGGTTTTCTCATGGATTCCACTGTCAAAACTGGACCAAAAAAAAATGGGACCAATGGGAAAGCAAACCCTTTCAAATAAAAAAAAAAATCATCGAAATCGATTCATCCAGTCGAAAGTTATGAGGTAACAACACCAAAAAAAAAAAAAAAAACATACAGACGAATTGATAACCTCCTCCTTTTTTTGAAGTCGGTTAAAAAAATATCAATTGAATCCAGAAATAGGAACTCTTTGCGTTCAAAGATAGATACGAGAGAACACAAACATAATGTATCAAACGGGAATCGACGCTTCGGTTACTAATGAAGCGTTACTCGTTGTTTTATTTTGATTACGTAAGAACTGTAATTTAAAAATCATTTCCAATTTTTAACCGACTTCAAAAAAAGGAGGAGGTTATTAATTCGTCTTTTTTATGTTTGTTACCTCATAACTTTGGACTGGGTGAATCGATTTTGATGATTTTTTTTTTATTTGAAAGTTGGTTCTTCCCATTTGGTCCCATTTTAATTTGGTCCAGTTTTGACAATGTTATCCATGAGAAAACCATATAAGTCGTAAATTTGCCATAATATTTAAAATATACAATTTAAATTTAAATTTGACATTTAATTTATATGTGTACGATTTAAATAGATATAATGTACTTTAAACTGATAGATTATAAAGGATTTTCGTCATAAACTGAATTCCAAGATGGTGAAGAAATATTTTATTCAAGAAGTAACAAGCATTTTTGAATAGTCAGTTTGGCATAAATATATATACACTTATGCAGGCTTAAATAAGTACTTTTAAATTGTTATTTTACAAGATAAATTGAATTCGAGGCGACCACCGTTTCGCTCAAAGTACAAATAATTTTATTCTACTTCCATTTCCTTTCACCAATAACCGTTCTTTTGTAGGAGCTGATAAAAGCGCATTAAATTGCACTCCTTTCAACACCTAATCCTTTAAGTCTCGCTTCGTCACGACGAAGAAAAACTACACTGACTCGCGACATCCAAAGATGTGAGATAAATAGATGTGACAGTATGCCGTATTCTGGGGAATTTTACAGATCCACCTTCGAGTAATAGCTCATACAAGGCTCATTACTGGTTTTCTCTCCTGTCATATAAACCATAACTCAATTTATTTATTTTAATTACGGAAACCTTTATGTGTCGTATGTAATTCTGCCAAATATGAGTTAATTGTATGTTTCCACTTATCAATTCACTTCACTTAGCTCTAATTTGAAGAGGCGACATTATCCGCCCGTGGGCAAGTTGGCCACTTCTTCTTACTTTTATTTCAGCATGCTGCTAAACTGCCTTTGATTAAACATGAGACCGAAGTTTCCGCCGACACATGCAGGTTTACTTACTATGTTTTTCGTCGAGCAGTTAATGTAGTATAAACACTACACAAATACACAGATAAACAGAGTCGCGCCTCGTCCGTTTGTGTCGGAACACAATAAGCTCAAAAACTACCAAACCGAATTTCATACGGCTTTTAATCGTGGACGGAGTGAGGAAGGTGTGTTAGTTAGGTAACCTTTACGTTAATTGGCTGTGACGATTATTATAGAAGATGTGAAAAAAAATATCCCAACTCCGAGCTTTACTAGCGTGCGCCGCGTATACCAACAATTATATTTATGGCGGTATAAACGTTTTGTGTTGTAACCATATAACAAATAATACTCAATATGACTTGACCTTCTGTCTTAATTGATGTAATACTACATGCTTACATTAAGAGGATAGTTTTGCTTGTTTACTGTTTCGCTCAGAAGTTACTAATCCGATTGATAGCGAGATATCGTGCTACGTTCTAGTTTCAAGATTGCTTAATACCCACTAGCGATATGTCACGAACTCGCCTGGCCACGAATTAAGGCTCTATTCCGTGTCAAATATAATAATAACTGAGATAATAAGTAAGTAAATTTAGGTTTATAATATTTGTATAAATTTAGAACGCAACTAATAGCGAATGAGAAAACTACAATAGTTATAGAAAACTTTGCATTAGGCGTCTTTTGAACTTATACATATATGTGTGTATAGGGTTACGCCTAAGAATACGTACATATTATAATCTACATATGACTTTCATTTGTTGATTAAAAAAAAATTGGGAGTCGTGATGGGTTAGTGGTTAAAAGAAGAAAGTCTTGACCGATGATTCCGAGATCAAAATCGTGCAAGCATTAAGCAATTTGTGTTCATATTCAAGGAATATCAGAATCGAGGTGAATGTGAGTGGTCAGAAGTTCAGATTCAAGGTGAAGAAAAAGATCGCGATGAAACCTGAATGTGGAGAATAAAAATCTGTCACGTGCGTCCAGGCATATAATAAACTGAGGTCTAAGCTTTATCCTCAAGAAGGAGAGAAGCCATAATATATTTTCAGAATGTTATTTTTTACCTGAAATATAAGTACAGATTGATTTATTTGTAATTTAATATTCGACTTGTAAATAATACAGCAATATTTTATATATTATCGAGACGGTGTCCAGTTACATAACAAATTACCTGTTTACTCGTTCAATAATAATAAGAAACTTGATATATACAATATAAAAGAACATTATAAATGAAATAACAATGAAAAACATTAGGTAGCTTAAATATAATACAAAAAGGTTTTCAGATAAAACAAATATCATAAAAATGTATTGAAGTAAAGTAGTAAGGAATGTAGCAGAAACTATCTTATATCTACTTATATATCCGGGCGAGAGGTTTATCATTAAATAGAAAGCGGATATATGTACGTATGTATGTACATAAGATTAAGACCTACTTTAGAGTTTTACTTGGTTACATATTCTTCCGCCAAATACTAACTTGGTATTCTTTTATTTCTGTTGGAAGGACGAGGCAACCAGTGAAGCTTCATAATATAATATCTTAGTTCCCAACGCTGGTGGCGCATTGGCGATATAAGATAATATGTTTAATGTTTTTAACGGCGCCAATGTCTATCAGTGATAGAGACCACTTTAAGGAAACTTCAATTAAAATAAATATATTTCCAGCAATAGAAGTATACTTCATACTTTATTAGTCATTTTAAATACCTATGTTAGTAATGTAAAGGCTATTTACTGAGTAACATATGTAAGACAGTCCACTGTGAGAGTACTGCACTTTTGTTATTGACAATGTAGGTGCATCCAATGCACCCAGCATCGGATAGTCTCACCTGTCCACCAGCTTTTAAATGGAAACGCAACGCTTTTAAATGATGGCGCGAAACCAATATCACTTAGATTAATTAATCATACAAATATTTTGAAGTCTTGTTTGTTTTCTTTATTGATATAGTTCTATCTCTTTTGTTTTTTGTATATTTTTTTAGATGTATTGCTCGTTATATACACGTAACCAGAGAAAATAATGTCGGTTAGATTGATTACGACGAGAGCCCCACTCAATCTAGTATCGACACGTAAACTGTACATGTAGGAATGTTTTTTACGGTTACGGAGAGCTTTATATTTGCAATAATATGCTGAACCATGATGAACCAAATTACCCCAATTTATTGCTTTGAGCAATTGAGTAGAATCCTAGGCTGTTTGATGAAATTATAGTGAGTACTTATAGTAAAAACCTTCTCCTCAAAAGAGGAATAGAGGCTTTATCCCATCAGTGAGTACTTATTTAAATATATAAGGCGGGATACATACGGAGCTCTTTAAGATGTGCCATTGGATACAAGAAAAAGCAAGATGTTGTGTGAAGGTAAGCTAGATTGACTCAATTATATGTGATTGAATAGGAAATCAGGGATTCCATCCTTGAAAGGAAACTGACTTGTAACAGAGGGAGTGATAAAATTAACATTTATTTCTGTAATCATTATAAGTATGAGGTAAACTTTAATTTAAATCATATATTTAATAAAGTATCAATATTTATTATTTGTATAATTCCGTTAGTGTTGCAATTTACAAAACTATCGTAAATCGGCTTTTCGTGACTATTTACTGTTATTTATTATCTGAGTCATTATATGCGAACATATTTATTAATGTCAGGTTTTTAACCACGATCAGCCTTTTTAATTACAAATACAACTTTATCGAAATGTTCAGTCAAAATAAAAATATATGATTGCGGGTAAAACCTTATATAAAATACATTTAAATATATAAATAAAATTTATTACATTTATACTTTATTGATAGACGAGTTATTTTTAGGCAAAAAATAAGTTTTGGACATGAAACGATGATTAATTTTAATTAAATGAATGATTGTTATGATACAATTACATTTAATACATTTTATTCGAGTACGGTCTTGCGAGCAATATTAAATCCTCATTTTATAAGACTAAATACAAGTTAAGGCTACAACTGGTTCAGATTGAAGATTCTATCCTGAAGAACCGTCAAGAAAATCAATGGATTTTAAGCAATGGAAAAAGCATTTCATAGAGCTAACGAAATGGAATAGTTTTTTTTAAGAGCGTTTCAATAGATCTTCAAATAGTTCACTCCCTTACAAAACATTCAGTTGGGGGGCGACAGAAGATAACCGAGTTTGGAAATGTTCACCTTTTATTCGAACTAATATTTTTACCAAAGTGACGTCAGTCTTATAGCGGTATGGTTTGAAAGATTATATCTCTTCGATTTTGAATTTTATTGCGCTGAACTATATTTAGATTATTTATTTACATTAAAACCTTAACTAAATACAAATAACATTTAAAAATAATTATTATACAAGTCGTGACCGCGTGGAATGGTGGCAAGAATGCTAGCAGCATTTCCCCTTTGAATCGCAATTCCGATTCTCTGGGCGAAAAATGAACCAGCCCTCCTGTCACCGGTGGAGGCAATAAGGCGAGGAGTAATATTTTGGATGAATTTTTTGGCACTATTACTCCATGGTCCAAGCGTTTCAACTGCAAACGGAACAAAAATATAATTTGGAATAAGAGACGAATATTTGTTACGTTTGTTCGTTTCAGCTTTTTCCGCGGCAGCTCCGACTTTTAACATTGTTTCCCTGATATGAGACGGGGCCAGTGTGTCAACACATGTTGCGTCCCACACAAGGGCCCGTCCCCGTTCCCAGGGAACCAATGTCAGTCCATCAGGTCTCTTGCCATCATCACGACTAATTCCATGAGGCTCAATAAGAGCAGGAACGTCAATGGTGGCAAGAGCCCTTTTAATAATATCATTAAGAGAACCATGGCGGAAAAGCCTCCCTGAACTCTTTGGACAAGAAAGACCGTGTAAGCCGAAAGAGTCAACCTCTTTTCCACACGGGCACCTGTGCTCAATACACAGCTGCGTTCCCAGCCGGAGACCTATTGATACGCGAAAACATTCATTGTCTAAAAGCGTCCCAAGATTTTTAGAAGGTACCGCATGTAACCAGTGACCTGACTCTTTAGTTGATAAAGCTAGAAGCCGTGCGCGGTTTTTGGCACTTGTTAAATTTTGATTCAAACTTTGTTGTATAACATGAACTAGTGGCGAATCCCAAAGTTTTTGTTTGGTAACTTCCTTAGGGATATCGTCATTAGGACATTTTACCTTCCAGTTTTCTATTGCCTCTGTAAAATTTGTAATTTTCTGTGTATTTGATTTTAAAATATGTGAACAAAGGTCTGAAATGCTATGTACAGAAGAGAGAAAGGCTGGAAGGGCAACACTTGAAATTTAACTTGCATTTCATTATTTGACTAGGGAGATACTTTAGCAAAATGACAGTTTGTTTTTATAAATTTAAGTGTGTTTATTTATAACGTTTTCTTAAACAAGGCAGTAATGGTACCTAATTGTTAAATGGTAAGTAGCTTGCCTCCATACACGCGTTAAACAAATTAAATATAACTTGAAAAATGGTTGTACCCATGTAAAGGGTCTATACAAAGCCTAACCCGCGGAACTAAAGTGCTACGTTTTTCAAATAGAAAGTTTCAATATCATCCTCGATGTAATAAAATACACACATACAATCACACAAACATTAATAAATAATTAACTTCATATTTACATTATAGCAAAGCAACTATAAAACTATTCAATTAATTATATTAATTATATTGTTAGATATTATATTCTTATCTT